>JAQBSW010002707.1:0-97566 GCA_029291075.1 Eudiplozoon nipponicum | reverse complement strand
AAATCGATTGTCGATTCAAGTCGAAAAGTACGGATAAAAAAGTAATTCTGGCACAAAACAGCGGGTCTAAAGTTTTATACTTTATTTAAGGCGCACGCAGAAAACAAAACCAGTGACAACTTAGCTTTTGAGACGAATATACAAGATTCAGACGTGATCATGCATAAGTAGTCGTAATCTAGGTAATTTAAAAAGTAATGAATGAATCTCAAGTACGAAATGCACGGGATTTAAGTACTGAGTAGAAATATAATTTAAAAAAGAGAACATAATAAAAGAAATAGACATTTTATACATACATAAATAAATACGTCCATACATACATTCATAAATACATCCATACATACAAACAAGCATTCATGCATAAATCATAGATACATGAACACATAAATGCATACAAATAAACACGTATAAATACATACATACATACAATAATGCGTACATACATGCATACAAGCATGCATACATAAATAATGCATTCATACATAAATACATACAAACAAACATGCATAAAACAATACATACATATAATAATACGTGCATGCATACATACATGCATAATACTTACATACAAACATATATACACACATATGTACAACCATGCATACATACATAAATACATACATAACTGCATACATAGATACCTACATAAAAACGTACGTACGTAAGAATATCCATGTAAACATACATACATAAATGCATAAATACATACACACATACATAAATACATACATACATACATACATACATACATACATACATACATACATACACACATACATACATACATACATACATACATACATACATACATAAGTGCATAAATAAAAACATACATATATACAAACATAAATACACACGTACGCACGTACAAACAGGCCTGTAAACATTCATACATAGATGCAATCATAAATACATACGTACAAACATAAATCCATACATAAAATAATGCATACATACATGCATACATATACACAAAAAAATTTCAGAATGCCTACGACAATAGAACGGAAATGGCCAGACATCCATATTGTATTCTATTTGTCGCTAGACTTATACATTTTCGCCTACTTAAGTATCAATTGGTTAGTGAGGGCACAATGCTGTGCGATCAAATAAACGACATCGCGAATGATACAATTGGCCCAAGCGATGGTTGACCCAATTTCCACTCATTCCCCGGAATTGCCATAGTGATCTAGCAAGCAGGATGTGAAATTTACTTTTTTTCAAATACTACACAGACCTGCGAAATCGTCGTTTCAATAACAGATTCGATGGTGATGGAACATAAAAGAGGGGCTAAGCAGAAACGATTGGCGCTGACAACTAAAGTGGGCCATCTCCTAAATTTAACCAGCCTAATAACAAGGCCTTTGTGCTTATTGAAACATATACAATTCTAGAGTGGTTTAACAACTTTAAGAAAGGCGCCTTCATTAAGGCTAAAACACCTGAAAATCTCGACAGAAACCGATTCGTGTATTGTCACCAGAGGTCTTAGGTAAACGAAATACTTGACCACTGGCAGTAGGGTGCTTCTTAACACAATCTTAGACTCAAAATCGCAATTGGTAAGAGCGATCCTTTATAATGCGTTTAGCTTCATACCATACCGCATGGACACTTCTTGTGTGCAATTGACGGATCTCGTCAGCATCATCAAGAATCTGGCCACACCCACTGATCTCCATCTCAGAGAATGGTGTGGTGAACCCAGTAAGACTGCATCGACGAAATAATAAAGTATAATCAGAATAATAGCACATCATTATCCAACACCGGAGACAATCTAAAAAGGTCCCGAAAGACTTATTATTGTGAATATAGTAATTATAAAAGGCTTCAATAAATCGAACTATTTAGGCCGGGACGTCATCAGTAAACACAGTTCGCAGTAACATCTTGCACAATACAGAATCAAAAGCGACTGAGAAATCTATAAAAGCAACAATGTTTGGTCGTTGATACAAATAGTGCAAATCAAGATTGTGGAAGAAGGCATAAATTTGGCCCACGCATTTTACTCACATGCGAAATTTTGCTTGAATAAGCCTAGTGCTTCCCTCGCTCTTTGCGAATCATTCTGAGAATAATAGCAGTGATAATATTTACTAAAAATACATAGCAATTTGATAACACGTTAGTTAGAAGGTGCTGTGGTCTCATATTTCGTGGGGTGGTACGAACATTGCATTCGTCCTCTAATTTTGGGTAGATTGCTCTCTCTAAATGCCGACAATGAGCTTGGGCGGATACTTTTGCAGTTATTTTACAAAGAACTTTAAAATTTGAGAAGGAAGGCTATCGGCTCTGGTGGCTTTCTAGTTCCACACGAGGCAGCTGGATTCTACAACACCATTAAAAGTATGAGTTTCGATTTCCATCACGTAAAAATACCGAGGAATCAATTCATTTCTAACCACGGTTTATGCAATACAGCGGATTGCAAAGATGTATTAAGTGATAGGTCAACTGTGCTTCAGAAGCTGATGGTGCATGTTCTGCTTAGTAGAATGACAACCGGTAATATGTCGAATCTGAGCATAAGATTCATATACGCTGCTACGCTTCGACGCTGCTTCAAGTATTTTAGCAGCACCAAGGCAACGTTGTTCTTTATCAACTTTGTGTTTATCAGAAAACCCTTTCCAAATAACTCAAACGAAGGTGCAATCTTTTCATAATTTTGCAGCAGATGTCACATTTTGATGCATTTTTATTTTAGTACCGATAACTAACGAGTTCTCAGGTCTTGCCATCGGAAGAGACGTCGAGACTTGCTCGCGCGTTTCCTCCATAGCGCTCAAGATGGTAGGTTGTACGTTATTGCTTATAATTACAGGTGGTCCAGCAGAAGTATAGGCATCCGTAAAGCCTTTCAGCAAATTTGGATCCAGTTTAATGCACATGAATGCGGGCTGAATACGTGCGTCCGCATGGAGCTGACATCCTTTTTGATTTTTCAGACAGAACTCTGTGGTCAAGCCTATTGATTGAACTAGCAAGGAACTTGCGGTATGCTGTCGTATTATGGAAAGAAGGAAACAATCGTCTTCTCACCAGAATTTGGTTGATCTTAGTAAAATGGCATATCAACGTTACATCTGTTTGAGTTACATCACAATACGCCCTGTGGCAAGATGCCGCATGTGGTGCTAGAAAATAGAGTTCCATACGAACAGTTTCAGATTAAGGACAAAATGAGAGAGCCTAATGCCGTTGTCACAGCTATATTGAGCCAGGACCCATCCTTCTAAAACTCCATCTAGGCAATCATTATAGCTTCAGAACGCCACTCAAGCCCATATGCCAAATCTGGCAACTTGTCAAAAAAAGCAATTACTTTCATTAGTAGAACATTATAGAGCTAGAGCGTGCACCTTTACGACTTCTACAATCAGTGTCTACACTCCGGTCAAGTAAGGCATTCGCTAAAACACTGGATAGCCGATATGCAATACCCTACCGGGCTGAATTACTTTAGCATCTGGAACGAGAGAGGAATCGACCATCACCATGGACTAGACCACAATGAGAAAAATTTTAAAGTAATGAAAACAATTCTCGTTTCAAAGAGAAACGCAGTGTAAATACGGAGCTTGGGCAGTTTGCCAGCCGTAAAAACTGACTAGCCAGCGAGGCAATAGCTCTCAAATACTAAGGGACAACGACAATACCTCCTCTTAAATTAAGCTGCATAAGTGGGCTAACAACGACTGCTGGATACCCATTCTGTGTATTCTGGCGTATGCTCTGATGCATAACAAAAGAGATCGCCATTCCTGCTTAACTAAAGCAAGTGATCACAAAAATGAAGCAGAATTTCATCTATGACGTCGCAGAGTTTTAGCTTCATTTATTACCTGTGCCAAATTTATCAGCTTGTTCATTCTCCTGATGAGTGCTGGCTATTGATACGCTGTCAACACCACTCAGCAGAGACGTGGGTCGAAGTATGGACCGACTTGATACACCGGAAGGCAACTGAGATACGTGCGTGTCACACCAATGATATAGCTACAGGTACACAGCAACAAATGCATAAATAGAACAAAGATTAAAATATCGAAGGATTAGGCATAGAGGAATAAAATGAGATATGCAGTAATCAGAGTACAATCAAAATAAAACCAGTTAGACTTATTATACCAATTATACGCAACAAGCCATTAGTAATGAGCGACAGCTTTCTTTTACAGTGATATAATTCACTTGAATCAAGTCTGTAGCTCTGTAAAAAAGCACCAAATCGATTTAAACTAGTCGCACAAGTCAGAGAAATCCACGCCTGTAACACACTTAAAGATTTCGCTACTCTAGTCATTCTCAGAAAATAAAGACAAACTAAATAACGTGAAACTGGCGTTAGCTTTCCAATACAGTTCAATTGATACATGTAATGCATTTAAATTTTATTTTCACATTCTATAAATATATACAAAGAATTTTCACTCGTAGACAGTTTAACATAGATACCTTTCAAATGAGAAGCTTGTTGACTAGTGAGAATGCTAATATACCTATGAAAAAGAGGTCACGCGCTTAAACCCATTGGTGATTGTGGCACAAAACCGTGATGTAGTATAAGATATTAAGACTTTCATAGAATGACCCAAAAGAAGCCAGTAAACAAAATAAGACTAAGAGAAATTATATATATATATATATATATATATATATATATATATATATATATATATATGGTGTCTAGCAACCTGTTGATTAATAATAACGGAAAGGCTAAACAAGAACCATTAGTATAAAACTAAAAATTGTGTGTAGTGCGCGGCAGATTGACTCAGTGATTAGAACACCAGATTCCGAAGCAGACGTGCCCAATTTCGTGCCCTGTGCATGACAAATTCTCGTTAGTATTTGGGTCAGATGTTTATATCAAGATTGCAACCTTGATTATAGTAATATTCGGTTTGTTTTAGATAAAAAAACAAATCAGTATCATAATTAAACGAACATTGGTTGCGCGGGTGGTGATAACAGTTATTATAATCAAGGTTGCGGTCTTGATATAAAAACCTGACCCATTAATTACTTGCATATGTCAGTATAAACTAAGAAATGTATAGTGTAGAAAAGGCAATTCATCCAGAAGACCGGTTTCGTCCTTATTGGGAACTTATCATGGCTCAGTGGTTAGAGCACCAGATTCCGATGCAGACGTGCCCAGGTTTGAGTCCAGTCCGCGGCAAATTCTGGTCAGTACATGATGAGTTCCCAATAAGGACGAAACCGGTCTACTGGATGAATTGCCTTTTCTACACTATACAATTCTTAGTTTATATTGACATATGTAAGTAATTAATGAGTCAGGTGTTTATATCAAGACCGCAACCTTGATTATAATAATCAGTATCATGACACACAAAAAAGCAGTAAATTTCATAAGGAATTATTCAGACTTACCGCAGAGAAGACGGCAGTATACGCAATTGCCAACGCCGGGATCCACAACCGACGCCTCACAGCTAAACAAAATGCGGGCAGAAAAGCCAAGTTACTACTGACCAAAAGTGAGGCGTCTGAATATGTGGACTCCAATGTATTTGCGGCAGACACCCTGGCAAGTCGACTGAGCCAAGCAGTTGCCACAGCAACATTTCGAATCTGAGCTGGAGCTAAATTCATCCATACCAGCACCCAAACGCACGCACAAACATTCGCAGAAACAGCCATAAATATGAAAGCCTAATGAGTAAAATGAACAGTTTAACTTTAAGTACACATTTGCCAAAACAAAATCCTTTCAGCCTTTTTTGTTGAAAAGGAACACAGCGGTTATTAAAATTTGAATTTTGCATGGTACACAAACACACAATTTCATTTTGTCGTTCTCATGGGCAAGGTACTGTGAACCATACGAAGGCTGAAATTCTAAATGTATTACTATTATTAATATTATTTATAAAAACCGTAAATGAGGAAGGGGTAGCAACCTCGGAACACCGAGATTTAGCCAAGATTGTAAGTCTTACCTAAAGTACAAAAAGAAGCGAAGCTACCTAGACTTATTTAAATCACAACCTGGGTTTTAAAAAACTTCAAAATAAGGCGACATGTTGAATAAAGTTTCCCAGTGACCTTCACTGCATCGCATCACAAGCAAGACAAAACTGCACGTTCAAAATCGATAGAGATAAAACAACTCAGAAGGTGACTCTACTAAAATCCCCCATACAATTGTCACTGAACACGAGTCGACGCCAAATCACACGGAGTTTCCAACCGAGAATGTTGACAAGTATACGGATCCCACTTTGATAAACGCACTAATCCCATATAAAAATTGTGTATTAGTAGCAAATTAGTTCGAATATTGCCAGAAGGATATGCCAATTTCTGCACATTCGTTACGTGCTTACTGGTGACTCATCAGTAGGAGCCGATAATACGCCTCATACCCACCATATATTTTGTCAATAAATGTGAAACAGACTATTATTAGAGTGTAAAACTCAGAGAAATGGTTTTATACAGTTAATTGCGCGAGTTGCGCAAACAAATGTTTAAATCGAGGTTGCAAGTTTGAGACAAACACTAAACACGTAATACATATATTTGTCAGTATAAACTAATCATTGTATAAGAAAGCGACGTAGACCGGCTTCGCAACCCTGCTTTAAATAATTCTTATCAAGACCAATCTACTAAATGAATTGCCTTTAGTTTATATATCATCATCATACCATACCATAATAAGTGGAAAAAATATATTTAAATAACAACAGAAATAATATTTTAGACAAATTATTAGTGAGATTTACGAGAGAGAGAGAGAGAGAGAAAAAGAATACCTAGTTGTAATGAGTAAATTTATCAGGATAACTCACAGAAATGGGGCAAACTAAACCTCTCCACAACACCATTATGGCCAAGTTAGCATTAGGGCAATTCAACATCAGCAATACAGCTTCCTTGCGGCTTTTTACTTCATCATTTCATAAAATTTATATATATATATGTATGTATATATAATATGGGTTTGATCGGAAAGTGTGTGTGTGTGTGTGCAATGGGATATAAGAGCAATGTTATTTAATTACTTCGGTCAATCAGAATAGTCTACGCGACAAGAATGTGACATATATTGTATCTTGAAGAAACTATATAACATACATGAACAGTTAGCATGGTATTCTACCCACTGATAGAGAATAGTCAACATATTTTTTTAATGAGCTCGAGAAGTTAATGATGGATAACTTTGAATACTGGTTTACATCAAGACGTGTTTAGAGGACATGCACATGTAAAATAATAAATATAAAACCATACTGAGAATCAAAGATGCTTAGTGTAGTATGCAACTGAGATAAAACTTGCGACGAGAGAACTACAATAACAATTGTGAAGAGGTAGCATATTGTCATATGCAAATCGGTTGTTCGCACCCATTATATATTATGAATAATCCGTAAGCACGAAATGCATAGGTCAGTCGGATAACAATTTCAATTTATGCCAACTTCGATGTATCCTCCTGATCCTATGCAAACTAACCTATTAATAGGTACCCCGTGCCTAAGATATATATTTTAATTAGCAGTTGTCAAATGATAGTGTGTAACAACTGCTGTGACAGTTGCCTTCTGCCATAGGAATCTTCTCCCTTACGCACTGACATCTTACTCTTTAGTCCATTAGGATTAAAAATACGATGTTGCGTCTGCAGCTAACTAATAATTAGCGGACAGTGCAAACCAAGAATAAAGACAAAAAAAACATTAACTGTGTTCATTGTAAATTAATGCATAATAGGCATAAAAACCTAAATGCATAAATAGATCTAGGTTTTCCGCGCGATGAGTTTCAGAAAAGTCTACGCGTATAGTATAGGAATAACATGTCCCTTCTACAAGACCATATATGCCACTCGATTGACACGTGTGCACGCCTACTAAAATGCCTTACATTTTAATGAAGGAAGGACGAGGCGCAATTCCGTGGCCGATATCAAGAATAGAAGTATCCGGTCACACGAGAGCTGGCCTATCTCTCCTTAGGTTCCAGTTTAGGTTAGAGCTACCTTACTTTACTTTACTTTACTGCGGCTGACTCCTTTTAGAGGATAACCTGGCTCCATTTCATGGAGTTTCTTGGGAATTTGGTACAAGTGGTGTCCCTCACCACTCGGCTTTCCTGATCGAGGACGCACCTCTATGCCTTTGCACACACATCAAGCGCAGTCTGCAAGGCACGTCAGTAAGTTGCTATGCCGGTGGCTCATTCGCCATTCGGAAGTACGGGGTACTGTCAAGCTTCGAATAAAAATTGCTCATACTACTAATACTACTACTGATACCACTACAACAACCACACAGCGTTGTACCAGCATAAAACAATGAAGCTCCACTGCCGAAAAACCAAGAAATTAAAAATTACGCGTGGGCTGCAAATGAACACTAGGTCGCCCATTCCTAGTAATTGTATTCGTTAATCACCAGATTTTATACATAAGATGGAATCGACTGACTAGCTTCACGATCTATTATTAATGGTGGCGGTAAAAAACGATATCGCCTATATTTGCTTTCAAAAATGGAACTTTCATTTTTGAAATGGAACACGTAAGGTGCTATTTAATGGATGCGAATATAAAGTTTACTGGCAACATTGACTTGGCGTCACTTAATACAATTCTATAACTGAAAATATCTCCCTTACAGATTGACATATAAATATATTCGATATCTGTTATTTCATGCTCATAAAATATTCAAAATTTAATCATTATTTTATATTTAATGAAATTGATTATCTACCATAGTTTTGCTGGAATATAAAAGTCATATGTAATACAGGCTGTGGAATGAAATAAATGATAATGGCAAAATCCTCATCTGGAAACGCGATTATTCGTTTACATTTGAGTAATTGTATAAAAAATAAAAAACAGACGAAATTTAAAAAAATGACATTGGTTAGTTTACAGGAACTTATTTAAATTTAAGCAAAATTAAATAGATACGCACACGACAGGAATTTTATTACAATTACTTAAAACTTTTATATATGTGTAATGAAAATTAACGAAAAGCAATCATTGCGCGGGTTGTGGAAGCAAACCTATCAATCAAGTTTGCGAGCTTAAAGTAAACATCAATGCCAAAATATTTAACCAGTCATCGAATAAAATAGCAAAACTAATGTGTATTAGGTGTTGCACACCTAGTAAAAATTTAGTTCAAATATGACCAGACGGATAAAATAAAGTGAACATGAATAGAACGTATAATCTCGTGCACATTCGATTAGTGCTTACTGGTCATATTTGTACTAATTTGTTAATAGGTGCGCAAAACCTGATACACAATAGCAAAACTATATTGTTAAACGACATTTTAAATAAAATGGGATTGGTGTTTACTTCAAGCTCGCAAACTTTATTTAAGGATTGCTACCACCACCAGTACAATCAGTGATTGTAAATTGTATTACTTATATAAATATATATTAATAGTACCCTTTCCATGTGCAAAAATAAAAAGAAATTTTATCAGATACAAGAAGCGCCTCCTTCTCAACAACATACGTGTTACTTTTCAACGGTGTGTTGCGCAATTGCAGAAGTGTATTCACCATTTGATTTAAAACAAGCGTTTAAGTTACAATATACTCTCATTCGAGTTATTAACTGTCTGATCGATCGGCCTATGTAAATTGATCGACAACTTGCGCATGTATATTGGTAAAAATTTTTTGATGTCAACATTAACTTAATGTCCCAGTTGTTTTACAGCCAACAAAATTACGAAAAAACTAAGCATTGTACTATGTAGAAAAGTCAATTTATCCAATAGACCGGTTTCGTCCTTATTGGGAACTTATCAGATACTGTCGAGAACTTGCTGTGTTCGATGTTTAGCTAAATAAAATAGGATTGGCATTTACTTCGAGTTCGCAAACTTGATTTAAAGGCAGGAATTTGTTTACATTTACTTAAAACATTAATAACTGTGTTTATCAGATTACCTTTTAAAATACACACTGGTTACTATGAATGCTATCTACGAATATCGAAGCCTCCAATATTTTCCTCTTTTTGAGTGATTGAAAGTCACCGGTTTTGATTACAAAATAAATCTTTTTAAAAAATAAGGGAAATTTTTTTATTTGAAAATATTCCGCCTGGTTGACATGAGACATGCAAGTTATGAGGAACAGTCTAGTAAGGCAAACGGAGATTTGTCCGTTTGGTTTATCCTTCTGGTCACAACTGAACTAATTTGTTATTAGGCTCGCAACACCTAATAAATACTTGCAGATATATTAGCTCTTCGCAACAAACAGTATTTAACTGTAATATATTGAATTGAATGATGTTATGCTTACCGCGAAATGTGATAACTGATATTGATCAAGGCCAGAGTGTACGGATTTACTGGAGTAACAGGTGTTCAGAAATTGTTGTAATTCTCAATTTCGGTGAACTATAGCATAAAATGATATCCATCAGGTTGGTATCATGTACCGACTCGGTAACCATAGTGTTAGTATCCGGTACTCATCGATTTCAAAAAAAGGTATCAGTTACTAACACAATGGCCATAGTGTTAGTATCCTTTACATACTCGGTATATATATTATATAGTGTGAGTTAGCATTGAAGTCGTATTGTCGTTGACTTCAGATTATGTTAGCTTCACTATTAGAGGTTTACACATTCGTCTAGGAGATTGTACCGTCCTATTATTCCACATTCTTCTACCAAATATATAGTGGTTAAAGGGCGTAATACCGGCTCCTACTGATGAGTCGCCAGTTAGCACGAAACGAATGTGCATGAGATTATACTTTCCGTTCATGCTGCCTTTGGTTTATTCTTCTGGTCACAACTGAACTAATTTGTTACTAGGTTCGCAAAACCTAATACATACTTGCATATATATTAGCTCTTCGCAACAAACAGTATTTAACTGTAATATCTATTTGAATGTTGAGCAATAAGTAAACAAATTAAAACTACGATGATGAGTTGGAGGCTTTAGATATTTTCTCATCATCATGATCGTAATCATCATCATACATAACATTGCATCGTAATATGTTCATGTTTCTTTGTATCAGAATCATGAATCAAGCCGTACATGGCAGAAATTAATTGAAAACGACAAGTAGGCTGTGATATCCGCTTAGGTTTATATGCATATATTATTAATGGGGCCCTTGACCAGGCGCAGTGAGTGGTAAGTAGGCATATTAAAAAATAGAGAAACCGGGCTACATAGACCTACATACAAAAGTCAAGTTAGAACACGCAAACTAAAACGCTACGCGACGTTAGCAATACAGGCTCCATTCGGAGTGATGAGGTAGTAAAATTACCCAGGTACACACGTAACGATTTTTAAGTATACGCAAATAAAACATTGTTCATAACAAGCCTTTTCTAAGCATTTAGTCACAAACTGCACGAGGTGGACACTTCTTGGAGTGTTTCCATTTCCACCAACAGAATAGTAACGTCAGTAGACAAGAGGTCTGCCAGGCGACCACTAAAGATTTCTACCTACGGGAATATTGTATAGAGCGCAACAAAGACAGCATCAACAGCACAAAGACAACTGTGCAGGCTATGACACATCCTTGTCAAACGCCTAAGCCAATCGAGAAACACCGCGAAATATTTGTAATAACGCGAATAAAGACTATTTAGCAATCATAATGGATTTAAAGTCTAAAAATTATACCCTGTAACGCCATTATTAAGTAAAGCTCGTTACAGCAACTTGCGCGTCAGATTCGAAAGCGACTGACTATTCTGGCCTATACAATTTAACAATAATTGTTTGCGCGGGTGATGGTAACAATTCTTTAAATCAAGTATGCGAGCTTGAAGTAAACACCAATCCCATTGTATTTAACCAGTCGTCGAACAACATAACAAAACTACCGCCAGCCGCAACGCACTGACGCGTTTCGACCTTCCTTGATCATCATCAGAGTACGACGGCAAACTGACTATCGAGGATCAAACCGCACTGAATATATTCTGGCCTAGTTCGCTTCTCTCGGTCACGAGTAATTCTTCTCAGGATAAAAGAAGTGATCGCCTTTGATGCATCACAGAGCAACCTTATATCACGATTGCAGTCGTACGTTTGAAAGACGCTTATCGATAATCATTTTGCGATTGGTTATGCTTGTTTTATGATAATGTTGATAACTAGTCAACACTGGCAATTTACGGTGTCATTTTCGTTAGGCGTCAGCACGACGTCGAAGATAATAGCTGACAGATACTAGTAGTTTCAACCAAGAAACTAATTCTGGAGTTATTGCGTCATATTTCTTTTAGAGGCTGTCTAACTAACCCAATAGAATATCCACAGATAGTAAACTGTATCTGAATACAAATTTCGAAGAAATTCTTACGCTCCAACGATTCTCACAACAGTGAGCCGGTGTTAATCCTCGTCTGCTGCGTGGTCAGCAGAAAACTCTTTGCAAAGTTTACGGGTTGGTATCTTATTTTATTTCACAGTAGTCTCCACATTTTGAAGGATAAGGATATTATTCGTGATAGTAAACTACTTCACAAGTTTCCATTGGGGACAAGCCGAGGCTTGCATCAGATTTTTCTTGATATTGTTCCAAATGCTGATTGGTCCGAGACTGAGTGCATCTACAGGTGCCAAGTAGAAGTCCATGCATCCTCGAGGGCACTCTGTATTTTTGTATCCGTTTTAGCGAACAGGAATTCGGACAACAATATGAAGATGTTAAGCATATCCATTGATTGAATCGGTAGAGCATCCGTCGTAAGTTCTCACTGAATAGACGGAGAATAACTGCCGTTGGTTTAGCAGAATTCAGCATATATGAGTGTGATAGCAGTGCATCGTCTCAGCTCCATTTGTGTCACTGTCGCGTGAGAAGATGCCAACTGTGTTGCCGGAAATCAGATCACCACAACGGAATTATGGCTAGTGGCAAGATTGAGAGAATCCCATTCCGTTGTCGCAACCAGATTTCAACCGAGGCACATCTTCATACAGTTCCCTATACTGCGCATAATTTAATTTTCTTGGCGCTCAAATCGCCAACATTCGCTAGCATGTCCGGATGCCACTCAAAATTCGAGGTTAAGTCTAATAATATTTCGGGGAATTTATCTTTTCAATTGCAGAGTTCAGGAGAGCTGACAGGTGCGATTTTGATTCGCAAAACTAGATTGCCTATGCAGAAACTGACATAAGCCAAACGAGAGTCCATAGCTTCTTCCGCAAAATTGGTTAGCAATAAACTGCATTTTTTTACATTTTAAGATGTTTAGATTATACTGAAAATGTATATATATATATATATATATATATATATATATATATATATATATATATATATATATATATATATATATATAGCCATATATATGTAGCCATAGAAATTTCGGCTTGACCACCGGCGCGCTCAAGCTAGTTATCCTGATAAATTTACTCATAGTAGCAAGGTATTCCTTCTCTCTCTACCCCTCTCTCTCTCTCGTAAATCTCAATAATAATTTGTCTAAATTCACTTATATAATTTTTTTCACTCCTTATGGTTATATGGCAGTGAAACATTAGTCACTTGACTTTTGTGTGGCTGGACATGATGATGATGATGATGATATATATGGAATGGAATTGATATTGATGTTTAGCTCGCAATCTTGATTTGAATAATTTTTATTACCGCCCGCGCAATCAATGATTGTTTAATAACGCGTCATTGATCGCTTCGAAAGGCAAGAACATCAGGCTAGCAAAAACAAAACACCCACCATTCGGCAGAATCGACTCTCGGAGTTGAAGCAACTCAGTCTGCCGACGTTTGGCTATTTTAGCCATTGCGCCACTGCCTTTTGCCGCATCAACAAAAAACCGTTCCGGCAGCGGAGCACAACCAAGACCTGCTCGACCGTGAGGACAGGCGCACATACTGCCGAATAGGAAGCGTAGTTGTAGTTCAAGGCAGACACCTTCGCCCGGCCACGGTGCTTTGTCAATGAAGTTACCCACGTCCACATCTGGTCAGGTTAGGCACAAAAGCAGACAAATAGTGCAATGAAAACTGCAGTGAAAAACAAACAGGTAAACAGGCCGAAAACGTGATAGGTGACGCGGCAAATTATTTGAATAAACTGAGGAGAAAAATTAAAAACTTTAGAGTTTAATGCATGAGACTAGAGAGGCAGCAGTGCAAGAAGCCAACTAGAATGAATCTTTTCTTCCAGATAGCTTGTTCAGCTAAACAAAAATCAATATGTTATAAGATAGGTGATGCAAATCAATCGCTTCCTATTATTCCCTCCTCATAATTGATTGTATCTAATGCCCACATAAGGAAAATTTCACAATCCGATAACTACTACAAATCCTGTCATTATCTTCCTCCAGCCTAAAATTTACTGAAAAAATCAATACACCATTATGATGCACCGATGCCGCACTGTCGCATTATCGTGAAATTCAGGCGTCGGCTGTGAAGCAACACCACCAAGATGTATAAAGCATAAGGCATAGCCGTGTACTATAGTGCTTACTCTTCTGCAACCGACTCCCGCAGAGATAAGTAGAAGTCCGAGCGTAACAATAAGGTTCTATTGAACGATTTGGAGCGGTGTTGCAGAAGAATAGTTCAACCATTTTAAAACCACGAACCAATACTAGTGCTAGCGATTATTTGGAAAAGACAATGATTTCGAGTAGAACATAATGTTGTCAGCAGGGTGCATAAATAGTCGATGACAAAGATAGTTTCAGTCATCTGTGTAGGAAAAGAGAGGGATACCACAACATAACATAAAAACTAGAGCGAAATGAATGCTTCACAAAACCCGTACATAAGCAAATTATTTCTACCCAGGAAGACGTGTAGAAAAATCTCCAACCATATTGTCAAGTAAACTTGGACTCCTCGAGGACTAAAAATGTAAACTGAGGTTACAAGCTGTGAATAATAATGACGATAATAATTTGTTATTTAGACACTAGCGTAGCGCATTGCTCTATTTCTAGCCTTCCCTGTAGATTGTGCACATAAGCATGTTTCAAAGAATCAATGACTGACTCTACCGGGAGCCCACAAAGCCACATAATATGATACCTGCAAAATACAACAGATATGTGTGCGATCCGAGTCTAACTGTGTTTCAAGATGAGCGACAGTCCTGAACGCAACCACACCATTTAGTCCAGGAGCTGGAGGACGCCAAATGATGCAACGCCGTACGCTATGTCGCATGTTTGTTTCACTTTATTATAGTCTATGTTCCGCAAAGTTATCCAACAGCTGTTCACTATTATCGTTCTTCAGGAAGCTTAAATTGTATCCGCCACCTAAACGAAATTCCACATAGCTTAAGCGCACAATTTGAGCGTTCATATCACACTTAACCAAGACTACACCTGAACATCTCGTTCTAAACAGTAAAGATCTTTGGTCGACGGCGGATGCAATATGTATTCATTTTAGTTAGTATTTTTCATAGTTATATGTGGTCACCCAAACCTAGTGAGGGTTATTTGTATCTAGAAATTTTATTCTTTCAGATAGTCCGCCCACCAAAGCTAACGAGCACAATCTGCCCAGAGGCCTGTGGAAAGAGTTTCTTCCAGCATTCTAGTCTGGTATGCTTGCTCTCCCACACTAAGTGTTACTGCGCAGATAAGCAGAACTCAAGGTTTCGCATGAATCGGGATGATAGCTGTATCTCATCGGACACGATGAGGTAGATACTAAAATTACCGAGTTGACCAACTAGTGTTCACCAGTCGTCAGGCTGCAAATTTCTGTTTGTGGGTCATTGGAGTGAAACCATACAACCCTTTTGTTGATATAATTTTTTTTAAATAAAAGATGTGTTCGTGTTGAAGAAATGCATAACGAATGCAATAGACCCCCAAATTTTCTCTACCTAGTGGGAAAGGCAAAATTCAAACTCAATCTGCATCTATCGTCAGGTAAAATTGGAATTTTACCTGTAAGCAATTATATTTACGCAGATGCATTAGGGAATAGTTGAAGCACATAAAAACTTGGCTGGTGTAAAATGAGGCTGGTATCGAACTTACACCTGTAACTAAAAATATACCCTTCTGTGAAAAATGCGACAGGCCCACAAAATGTATTTCACTTTTAAATAAATCTATGTTTATAATTTTGCATGGTTATTTGCAGGTTAATGCTATAAATATACGTTGGAATTTTACCTGGAGGCAATCATATTTAGGCAGATGCAGTAGAGGACACTCAAAACACAACAACTTTGTTGGTTCAGAATAAGTTTGGTATCGAACGTACATATTTAACTAAACACATCTTATCCTGTGAAAAATGCGACAGGCTGACAAAATGTTTTTCATTTTTCATTTTCTATGTTTATAATTTTGTATGGTTATTTGCAGGTTAATGCCATAAATATACGTTGGAATTTTACTTGTAGGAAATCATATTAAGGCAGATACGGTAGAGAATACAAGATAACAACTTGATTTGTGCAAAATAAGGTTGGTATCGAGCGTAAATCCCTCACTTACCACATTTAATTAAGAATAGGTGTATAATTGTGCCTGCTTATTTGCAGGTTAATGCAATAAATAGACGGGATTTTACATGTAGGCAATCATATTTAGGAAAATGCAGTAGAGAATAGCAGAATCTAACTACTTGGTTGGTGGAAAATAACGTTGGTATCGAACGTACGTCTGTAACTAAACACATCTTATCCTGTGAAAAATGCGACAGGCAGACAACACGTTTTTCTTTTTTAATTAAGTCTAGGTGTATAATTGTGCCTGCTTATTTTCAAGTTAATTCAATAAATAAACGTTTGAATTTTACCTGTACTTAACCATATTTAGGCAGATGCAGTAGAGAATAGTAGAAGAAACTAACTATTTTGAAATTACCTGATCTGCGTTTTGACTAACGCAGCTTTCATTGTTCCAGTAATTTTCTTTTTTTCATAATATTTCGATCTACATTACCGTAGATCTTCATCAGATGCATTTCACGAAACAAATGAAGCAAGTGTGTTATTTCCTCTAGCCATAATATTTATATACCTCAGACTGACCTTTCAGTAGAAATTCGCGTGTCACATTTGTGTGTGTGCATTTTTATAACCGTTGTTTTCATCTAACTAATTTAGACCAGAGTGACTGAATAATAATTTATCAATTGCATGCAATAATTATTCGTATGCCCAGTCTCCACTACATGACGAGCAAGATCTAATTTAGCAATATGTCCATACTTACACGCCGTTTTATGTTCACCTCTTCTTACTTTGATTGGACGCATGGTCTCACCAACATACTTGAGACTACAATCATTGCATGGGATCTCATACACTCCTGAAGTGTCTAAGGGTTCAATCTTTTCATTTTGGTTAGGGAGTATAGTGTCTAGTGTAAGGGGCTGTTTTAAAACGGTCCTTATATTGTATTTTAAAGCTATTGATTTCACTTTCCTACTTAATATAGAGTCCGGTAATACCATGATCTTCCGCTCTTCCTTCTCCTTATCTGCTTTTATGTATCTCAAACTAGGATTAAATTTCTTCACCATGTCCCTCATTGTTGTATCTATTAAATGAGGAGGGTAACCATTAGTCTTGAATATATCGCGTAGTCTGTCTAATTCTAACTTCCTATGCTTTATATCTGTTAACTTGAGACTTCTTAATGTTAATGACTTTAAGATCCCGACTTTCATACGAAACGGGTGATTGGACTTGAAATTAAGAAGGATTCCTGAATAAGTATCCTTCCTATAAATATCTCTTCCCAATTTCAGACCATTTCTAATTAATTTGACATCTAAAAATGGTAATTCACCTGACGATTCCCTTTCTAAGGTAAATTTTAGTTTGCTCATTCGATTAACTAAATTTAAGAAATTTATCAATTCATTGTCACCATGGTTCCAGATCAGTAATATATCATCCAAGAAACGTAGGTACAATTTTGGTTTTAATGGAGTCTTATCCAACAGATTATTTTCCAAATAATGCATAAAGATATTGGCTATTGGGACCGACAAAGGTTGTCCCATTGGAACGCCTCTAATTTGTTTATAAAATTCCTTACGAAATTTAAAGTAAGTGGAGGACATACAAATACACATCATCTCCATGACGTGTCCTAACGTCATTTTGCTTCCTTCTAATATTAAGGGGTGATCAACTATGAAACGTCTAAAACAATCCAGAGCCTCAGGTACCGGTATATTTGTGTACATAGATACTACATCTAAGCTTACTAATCTATCCTTTTCATCTAGTACACATTTATCAACAATTTCAACTAAATGATATGAGTTAAGCAAGGTATGTTCTAAGAAATAGGAATATTTTCTTATTCTATGGCACAAAAACTTTGAAATTTTATATGTTGGGGAGTGTTGTACATTCACTATAATTCTTAAAGGATTACCCGGCTTATGCACTTTAACTAAACCATAAACTCTGGGTGCTACTAAAATAAATATACGTTTTTTGTAGAACTAGGCAAACATAACTCATTTGTTTGTGCACTACCATTGCTGTGGCGTTGTAAAGCCTAATGCGAAACTGTATTTAGTTAAATCTCTTTCAGGTATGACTCATTTTTCGTGTAAAACTTCACAGGATCATTTATTTTATATTAACAAGAATAATTACTGTATTATTTTTCCAATAAATCATTTGATAAGATGGAGCGAAAGTGCTTCTGTGCAATATAACACATCTAAATCGTTATCTTATTAGCAAAATGAACTCTAATATAGATTACATTTTTCCTAAGCAAATATAGACACCCACACTCTTCACAATGTCCGATCAAACTTTATCCAGGGATAATCGATAACCAGTATTGTGATCTCGAATGTATGCTCAGTTTAGTTATTAACGAGTGTATATAGCCGATTCTTAATGGAAAAGAACATTTTATTTTGGATATATTTTTATCAGTACATCAGTCGGTTTGCATTTGCAGATCAGTTAATAACATTTTTTTTAAATTGTCGGCCAAATAATTAATGAATAAAAGAAGGCACTTAGTAGTTAAGTGTCACTTAAAGGCGGCTATGTCAGAAGTACGCATAATTAACAGCGATAAAATGTAACCTATTACAGTTCTCCCAACTGGCGTACTGCCAGCTTTATAATTAATTAGCTGGTGTGCGCCAGGGACGTGAACCATAAGTAAAAAGCTGGTTAAACGAAAACATATGTCATCGCGAACATCGATCTAGGCGTTAAATCATTAAGTGTTTACTGATCGAGACCAACTTTAAACATAGACAATAAAAAAGAAAACAGTGAACCAGCGCAGGTAAACGTCAATTTGCCATTTAAAGGAGACGCATTATCCGCTATAATTACAAGAATGAAAAATAAATTACTTCTACCATGCTGAATAAAAAGTTAACGTATATTATTTTTTTTTAAAAAACGCCTGTTGTACACCAATGCAAACAAACAACAATCTGTGAAGCAATAGTCCACTATTGTCTATTTATACACACGTAACAGTCGCTGGCAGCATTACGTAGGTAGAACTGGCCAAGAACTACGGAAGCCGGTCTAAGAGAATCTGACAAAGACAGCACTTCTGTAATTGCCGAAAGCATTGTTTAGAATAGGACAACAGAAACTCGGGAGTATTTGTGATTATTTGCCAGAGCAAGCCATAACAAAGAATTGTGCATAACAAAGCGTTATTTGTGAACAACACCATATTTCAGTTAAATACTGCTTGTTGCGGAGAACTAATATATATGCAAATATGTATTAGGTGTTGCGAACCTAGTAACAAATTAGTTCAGTTGTGACCAGAACGATAAACCAAAAGACAGCATGAAACGGAAAGTATAATCGCATGCACATTCGTTTCGGGCTTACTGACGATTCATCAGGAGGAGCAGGTACTACGCCCTTCACCCACTGTCTATACGCTGCCTTTGGTTTATCCTTCTGGTCACAACTGAACTAATTTGTTACTAGGTTCGCAACACCTAATACATACTTGCATATATATTAGTTCTTCGCAACAAACAGTATTTAACTGTTATATATTGAATTGAATGATGTCATGCTTACCGCGAAATGTGATAACTGATATCGATAGGAGATTGTACCGTCCTATTATCCCACATTCTTGACCAAAATATATAGTGGTTAAAGGGCGTAATACCGACTCCTACTGAAGAGTCGCCAGTAAGGCACGAAACGAATGTGCGATGAGATTATACTTTCCGTTCATGCTGCCTTTGGTTTATCCTTCTGGTCACAACTGAACTAATTTGTTACTAGGTTCGCAACACCTAATACATACTTGCAGATATATTAGCTCTTCGCAACAAACAGTATTTAACTGTAATATATTGAATTGAATGATGTCATGCTTACCGCGAAATGTGATAACTGATATCGATCAAGGCCAGAAAGTGTACGGATAACTGGAGTAACAGGTGTTCGGAAATTGTTGTAATTCTCAATTTGGGTGAACTTTAGCATAAATTTATATCCATCAGGTTGGTATCATGTACTGACTCGGAAACCATAGTGTTAGTATCCGTGTACCTCATCGGTTTCAATAAAAGTGTATCGGTTACTAACACAATAGCCATAGTGTTAGTATCCCTTTACAGACTCGGTATATATATTATATAGTGTGAGTTAGCATTTGAAGTCGTATTGTCGTTGACTTCAGATTATGTTAGCTTCACTATTACAGGTTTACACATTCGTCTAGGAGATTGTACCGTCCTATTATTCCACATTCATCGTACCAAAATATATAGTGGTTAAAGGGCGTAATACCGGCTCCTACTGATGAGTCGCCAGTAAGCACGAAACGAATGTGCATGAGATTATACTTTCCGTTCATGCTGCCTTTGGTTTTATCCTTCTGGTCACAACTGAACTAATTTGTTACTAGGTTCGCAAAACCTAATACATACTTGCATATATATTAGCTCTTCGCAACAAACAGTATTTAACTGTTATATATTTGAATTGAATGATTTCATGCTTACCGCGAAATGTGATAACTGATATCGATGAAGGCCAGAGTGTATGGTTTAACTGGAGTAACAGGTGTTCGGAAATTGTTGTAATTCTCAATTTGGGTGAACTTTAGCATAAATTTATATCCATCAGGTTGGTATCATGTACCGACTCGGAAACCATAGTGTTAGTATCCGGTACTCATCGATTTAAAAAGGTATCAGTTACTAACACAATAGCCATAGTGTTAGTATCCTTAACAGACTCGGTATATATATTATATAGTGTGAGTTAGCATTGAAGTCGTATTGTCGTTGACTTTAGATTATGTTAGCTTCACTATTACAGGTTTACACATTCGTCTAGGAGATTGTACCGTCCTATTATTCCACATTCTTCTACCGAATATATAGTGGTTAAAGGGCGTAATACCGGCTCCTACTGATGAGTCGCCAGTAAGCACGAAACGAGTGTGCATGAGATTATACTTTCTGTTCATGCTGTCTTTGGTTTGTCCGTCTGGTCACAACTGAACTAATTTGTTACTAGGTTCGCAAAACCTAATACATACTAACACCATATTTCGTTTAAATCAATAGTTTATGTTAAAATCAATTATTAACTTCTTTGTATTTAGCTGATGATAAAGGATGTTGCATGCAACAACCTCCGCAGTGTATTATTCTACGGCTTTTTGTTTTAAAGAAACAATATGTTACACTATTACGAAAACATGCTCCCCTATGCCGGCTATGTCCAGTCCCACAAGCTTCTTAATTCGCCTCTTCAATAATCGGCCAGTTTGGCCTACCTAGCGCACTGAGCGGCTAGGATATTAGCAAATTGGCTTAAATCTGCTATTGCGAATATTGTACTTTTACTTTAATTTTACTTTACTGCGGCTGACTCCTTTTGGAGGATAAGCCGGCTCCATTGATATCTCGGATTATACCTCTCCATGTCGGGCGGTTGGCAGCCATTTAAAGATTTGGCGTGATTGCTTGGCTGCCGATATCAAGCAGCGTTCGAACATTCCAACACCCGAAATAAATAGGTGTTTTCGCGCTGATAAAACCAGATAGCTTTTCACTTGACACCCTAGCCTCTGGGGAAGCACAGAGCGCGTCGCTTGCCGGGGACGCCGTAGCATGAACGGTATGGTACTGTGTATGTGTGATTAGAGGCCTCGTGATGGAATGGGAAATGCTGTTCCAAAACGTCGCCAGTCAACGAAGATTATATCGGACCTCGTTTCCAGTGGTCAGTACGAACGATGTTGAAGCCTTCAGAAGAAAGGAACGAATCCGCACCCAGTCAATGGGACAAAATCGACGCGTACTTGGAGACGGGGATCAATCGGATTTTTGCGAAACTGAAAGTGCAAAGCGACAACCCGCGAAGGCAAATCGCGCAAAGTCAGCATTTGAAGCTCGCGCCGCGCAACCATTCAAAGAGTATCCAAATATTTTGTCTAGAAAAATTTAACTTGAAGCCAGGGTTATTTATTTGTCAAAGCAATAAATGACGAAGAACAACGCATAGGATAAACAGTAATCTGCAACGTCTATTCTCTACAGTTGACTAAAAAAAGAAATGTTGACAAAAAACTGAATATGAGTTATGGAATTTTGTTTCGCACGTACGCGTTTTTTTGTGCTAATGCATATGCCCTCATCTTCCGCGTTTACCTGCAAACAAACAATATAATTTAATTCTTCAAAGCTTTGTACAGTCTAAATTTTAGAACAAAAAGTGATATCTGGCGAGTACATAACCTCTCTAAACTGTGCCGCAGGAACATGCGTTTAAGCTAAATTTATGCATCAAAATAATAAACATTTCACGATTTATACAACCAATTCAAAAGCATTTCGACCAACCTTCGTTAGTGCCCGGCAGGGGATGACCCACTCTCTGATAGGCGTCAAGTGTGCGCGCCAATTCCCGATAAGAAGAATACAATTCCCGCAATTCTTCGAAAAAGGCCAAAGTAGAATTATTGACCGTAGAGCCGAGTGGTACTGAACCAACGTTCGCGGACATTAACAAAGATTCTAGAGATGTCGACATACCGTTGAAAGAAAGCATTGAGGAGATCGGATACGCTGTCAGCTGAAGTTGGCGCCACCACCAAGAAGGACGCCATCTCGTGAATGATGTGGTTAATTGTCTCTTATTTCTATCCTCGCGAGAGGCTATAGTCTCAACAAGGCTAGGCTGTACATCAGGATCGATATGTCAAAGTCATAAGGAGTTAAGAAGATGAGAACAAAATAGATTAAGCTGAAAAAACTGAAGAGTATGCAGCTTCGATTAAAATTAAAGAATCATGAAATGGTCGCTATCATAGCAAAGTTAGCACAAAGACATAGTAAAAGCTCAATATTTGTTGTACGGGCCAGTAAAGCGATTGGCAGCAATAAGAAATCTGGATCAGAATTATGCTTGAAAGATCAGTCAATTAAGGACAGGGTAGAGTGGTTTAGTTTACAGCCACTTTCGATGTGTAAGAATATTTCGGTCAGTCGTGAAGAAGGCACATTCAGCTATGAGCTAGGCGTTACAAAACGATTCATAAGCTCCATCAAGTGGATAGTAACTCCACGGTTTCAAAAATGCTTAGAAGCTGCCGTATATTTGATAGTTAATGTATTATAAATATCATTAAATCCTAGTACATTTAGTCGTCATTCGTGAAATCTTCGACATACCAGGAGGCTTTTGCTGGAGTAAAACGATGTTATTCCTCCTGTTGGTGATATTTTGCATATCTTACGTTGAAGAGTTAATATCTTTACCAACCTTACAGCTTCTATATAATCATTATAGTTAATACAATTGGCGCGTGTGACTGACGGTAGTTTCGCCCTGTTCTACGGCTGGTTAAATACAATGGGATTGGTGTTTATATAAAGGTCACGAGCTAAACTTTAAAAAATGATCGGTATAGTGTTCGCATGATCGTTCAATGTATTTCTAATGCACTACCATATGGACTGTGTGTTGCGTTGACTCTACTAATAATCTTCTACACGTAAGTCTACGAGATTGAAACAACCTGTTGTCTTTAGCCACATCATCAATTATAAAGTGTGTTAGAGGCATCAGTTACCACGAAGCGCACATCTTCATAAGATAAAATTTATTGTTCACACTGATTTAGGCGTAACATTCTGATTCTATTTGAACTAACTTGTTACTAAGTACGTTTTACCTAAAAACTTAATTGCACATATGATAGCATTCTGCAGCCAAGAGTATACACCTAGTATATACGCTTAGTTTCACTATGCCTCAAATAACAGTAAAATATTTTACTTGATGCAGATCAAGATGCGAATATATGACGCGTGCGAAAATATTGTTGTCTCTACCTCTTCCTCTTTCTCAAGAGGTGACATTTATCAAATCTTGAAGTTAATCGGCCTGGTATCATTCACAGACTATGTACAATCACAGTATTGTCCACAATATGCGAACAATCATTTAACAACTACTACCTTAGCTCCCTATATGCTAAGTTTACTCTAACTACTCTACCACGCATAAATTGAGAATTTTTTACGACCCTTGTGTTTTGTATTACTCGAATAACTTTATAGTCGGTTCTGAGCTTAGTGAAGGCTTCTACTAATAAGTAATCAGTAAACAAAAACGAGTGCGTCCATGAAAATACACCCAGTACTCGTGTCTAGTTTGGTGTATTCTCCTGGTTAAATATTGCTAGTTACTTAAATAGTAAACGCGCCTGTCAAGGCAGGAAACATAATTGCCTATATTACAAACAATTACTGCATGCCCTTTCGCTTATGTGCTTTAAAAATCAAAAGACTACGCTACTACAGAACACGATAAAATTTTTCTTCTGAAAAAGTTACAAATCTGAAGCTCACCTTATGCACATATTGTCGATTAATGTCCATTACCCTAGACGGCTTCACACTAGGAGGCTCTCCAATTTCACGGCAACGCAGATCGACACAAGCCTTGGTTCGAATCACCAGAGCGGTATCTACTGCAAGTGTCAGATTTGGTGCACAATAGTCTCTAAATAAGCAGAGGTTTAAAAAATAAGGAAAAATTATATATATATATATATATATATATATATATATATATATATATATATATATATATATACTGGGAGAAATTCGTATACGCAATAGTCAACAAAGCGAGTACTTGGTAAAAACTCAATCCATTCGTAAAATAATAACCAGATCTCACATAACTTTGTAATAAAACAAGACACACACGACCATGCATGTACTAATCAACTCTCAGTAAACCACCAACAAAATAAATGTAAAATTGAAAATGAGACTAGTTATCATCTACTTAATCAATTGCAAATCCAGAACGTATATACTGTCCTACTTGATGAATTTCTTTCGCTAGCCTTTATATGCAAGGTTTTATTTAGGTGTATAGCAGACACACAAGCACTCATATATATATATATATATATATATATATATATATATATATATATATATATTCGTATAATAGGAAACACAAATAACAGTGGATAAAGGCCATTTATTTCGTGAATACTAATCATCTCTTATACAATCATACATATTTATACATTTTGGGTTTTCAATTGATTATGCTAGTGGTAACAAATCTGACTCGTTTTTACTGCTGTTCCTTGTTTTGACTAGTTGGTGAGTGTGTATGCGTTTGTGTTTGTGTGTATGCGTGTTTGCATGTAAAGGTCATTCTCGCAGTATTGCGAAGTGATGTCTGATATCTTGTCATTATTGTTTTGATAGCTTGAGAATTAACCATTGTGCGCATTGTTCACTGTTACATATACAAGTGTTATTTTTCCCAGTATAGTTGATCGTTTCACCTCGTTGCGCAAAGTTTTCACGTGGTAACAACGCCAGTGTTGATTGCAGTGTTAAATGCTCACATTGTTTGGAGACTTCTGTCATCAGATGCGCCTCTGTTATTACCACTTCAGTTTGTTGCCAATCCGATTGTACGTTTGTTGATTCTAGTCGAGGGCCTGTTTGTTCTTGGCTGGATACTAGTAGATTATTGTTGAATTTTGTTATTCTTGGCCAGTCGATAAGAATATCATGTTGATGAAACTTTTGAATATTAAGGTCAGGTGCTTGTTGTTTTATGTAAAGTGCTTTGTAGATAAATAATAATTTTTCTGATTTTGCTTTATGTAGAATTGTGAAATTGGTCGAATTGACAGAGTGCCCCGTTGCCAATATATGATCGGAAATAGCTGATTTTCCTGACGGTGGCAAGCCTTTGTTAATCAATTTCTCTGGCAAATGTTGCTAGATTCTGCTTATCAATTGCTACTTCGTACGTCCGATATATGTGCTACCGCACATGATTATATATATATATATATATATATATATATATATATATATATATATATATGGGTGCGTTTACTTGTGTGGTCATCAAGGTAGAACATCAGATCACCATGACAAATTGAAAAGGCAATTCATGCAGGAGACCGGTTTCGTCCTTATTGTGCGGCAGAGTGACACAGTAGTTAGAGCACCAGATTCAGAAGCAGATGTGCCTGGGTTCAAGAACTATCCGCCGCAAATTCTGGACAATTTTGTAAGTTTCCCAATTTTGGTATGTTGTTCGATGACTGGTTAATTAAAATGGAATTGGTGCTTACTTTATGTTCGCAAAATTGATTTAAAGAATTTTTTCACCACCCGTACAATCATTGATTGTTTAGTGAACTATACTAGAAATAACACATATATGAATAGAAGGTTACATCATGCGCTAATCACAAATAGTCTATTTCGTGCAATTTTCCATCTCGTATAATGCATGCATGTTATCTGTGTCATAAGCATTGAAGCTGCTTTGTCCATAAGTTTCATTTGGTTTAATCAGAACGTTTAATTAGTGGCATCATGTAACGTGTTAAATATACAATAGTTAGATACTCTTTGTAGCATGAAACAATATATATATATATATATATATATATATATATATATATATATATATATAACTCTTTCATAATAATTATGTATTATGTGTTGCGCACCTAGTAACAAATAAGTTCAAATATGACCAGAAGTATAGACATAGACATTCCGGCCTGACGACTGGTGGGCACAAGCTAGTCAGCCCGGGAATGGTAACATGAACCTTGCCGGGTCTAAAAGGGACACAGCCGTCATCCCATTTCATGTGAAGCCTCGAGTTTGGTCTAACTGCACAGTAACTTCTATTGTAAAATGTGGAGTGACGGAATGTGAGCAAGTGTGCCAGACGCAAAGGGGTAGTTTCGGCTGCTGAAGGAAACTTTGGCCACTGGCTTCTTGGCAGATAGTTGTCATCAGCCCTGGTTGGCAGACTATCTAGGGGAAGGAAAACTACGAATACAAACCGTCCTCACCAGGAATGGGCGACCTAGTTTTCTTTCTCAGTCCACATATAAGCGTGAATACGAAAAACAATAAATACATAGTGCATCGGGCGCAGGGTGGATAAGCCCAATATCAAGTTGCCAAATATCGAAAATGGTTCCAGTAGACGATCATTCATTAAACCTAAGTTAGGTTAGGGTACTCTCTCTCTCTCTCTAACATAATGTTGTTATCGGGCCCTGACACAATAGCCATACTCTTGGTACTCTTTACAAACTCAGTATATGTATTATACATATTGGGTTAGCTCTGAAGTCGCATTTGAAGTTAGCCTCACTACTAGAGGTCTAGACATTCGTATAGGAGATTGTTGCGTCCTATTTTCCCACATTCCTCACCCAAAAATATAGTGGGTAAAGGACGTAATACCGGACCCTACTGATACGTCGCCAGTAAGCATTAACAAATGTGCACGAGATTATACGTTCCGTGCATGCTGTCTTTGGTTATCCTTCAGTCATTAATTTAACTAATTTGTTACTGATTTACAACACCAAATATATATATATATATATATATATATATTAGTTCTCCACCACAAGCTTCATCTAATCATTTAGAGGTCAGCTGGTTGACCACTTATTGTACCAACCTTGCTATTGTGATAGTTTACTCTCAGGGAGCCAATGATTTTTGCAAAGTGCTCCACCTCTCGTTCGCTTTGTGGCTACGTCAGCAGAAAATGCTTCTTTGCTTGCTGAAATCTTAACATACAGTACCCTGTGGTGAACAACATCTGATCACTTCGCACGGAATCGTATTGCTGACGTCGAATTGCGTGTCTAACTTGACTTTAGGTAGGGTCTGAGCTCAGTTTCTCTATTTTAATGCGTACCCCACTGCGCCTGGTCAAGTGCCTCTTTAGTAATATATTCATGTAGACCTAAGCTGATATCACAGCCTACTTGCCGTTTCCAATTAATTTCTGCCATGTATGGCTTGATTCATGATTCTGATACAAAGAAAAATGAATATATTACGATGCAATGTTATGTATGATGATGATTACGATCATGATGATGAGAAAATATCTAAAGCCTCCAACTCATCATCGTAGTTTTAATTAGTTTGCTTATTGCTCAACATTCAAATAGATATGCTTGCTTTTAATAGCTGTGTGGCCCAAGCCACTATCGGAACATAATTTACTTCAGACAAATCTCCGTTTGCCTTACTAGACTGTTCCTCATAACTTACATGTCTCAAGTCAACCAGGAAGAACATTTCAAATAAAAAAATTTTTATTTATTTTTAAAATGATTTATTGAGTAATCAAAACCGGCAATTTTTAATCACTCAAAAAGAGATACTTGTTGGTTTCTTTGATATTCGTAGATAGCATGTTTAGTAAACAGTGTCAATATTAAATGGTAATCTGATAAATACAGTTATTAATGTTTAAAATAAATGTAAACAAATTCGTCTTTAACTCAAGTTTACGAGATTGAAGTAAACACCAATCCAATTGTATTT
Organism: Eudiplozoon nipponicum; assembly: GCA_029291075.1. Classification (NCBI taxonomy): domain Eukaryota; kingdom Metazoa; phylum Platyhelminthes; class Monogenea; order Mazocraeidea; family Diplozoidae; genus Eudiplozoon; species Eudiplozoon nipponicum. Next base: position 68,667 of record JAQBSW010002707.1, on the reverse strand, counting down.
AACCTATACTCGAACAACATAACAAAACTACCGCCAGTCGCACGCACTGACGCGTTTCGACCTGCTGTGATCATCATCAGAGTACTATGTCAAACTAACTAACGAGGATCAAACCGCAATAATCAAAAGCAAAATTAGATATGCGGCTCTTACCTCTAGTAGTCTCACATACATTGTACTTGACTGGAAATGTCTTGTCTGTATTTGACATTTACGTAAATGTAAACATATTATCACATTTTTAGATGATTGATGTCAGAATTTCCGATCTGACGACCGGCGGGCACAAGCTAGTCAGACCAAGAATGGTAGCATGAGTCTGTACGGGTCTAAATATACACTATCATCCCGTTTCATGTTAAGCCTCGAGTTGGGTCTAAATGCGCAGTAACACTTATTATTAAATATATAATGACGGAATGAGAGGAAGCATTCCAGACACGAAGGGAAAGTTTCCGCTTCTAAAGGAAACCTTGGCCACTCGCATCTGAGCAGATAGTGTTCATCAGCCTTGGTTGGCAAACTATCTAAGAGAAGGAAAACTTCGAATACAAGCCATAATGATTACGTACTGCCTTATCTGCTGAGTCATGCAGGGTGGATAAGAGAAATCAGACTTCTGCAGGCACCATCTCCGATTCTAACTTTCTGTTCTTAGTAGGGCATAGTTAGGTGCGAAGTTTTTTTTGCTTATGACATGATACCGTGCAACATGCAATGAAAAAACATGTTGCACGACAGGGAATAGATTATTTATCCGTTTCGCGTGTTGCTGGACTATAATATGACGCATATTTAATAATTGAGTTCTCTTTAAATCATTGAGAAGTACGTTCCGACTGGGAAATGAAATAAATGGTAATGCATCATCATGCACAGGCATACAAGAGCTGTGTGATGTTTCATTACCACATAACCATAAGAAGCGAAACAAAAAAAGAAAATTTCTATAAATAACGACAGAAATAATAACTTCGGCACACAAATTATTAGCCAGATTTACGAGAGAGAGAGAGAGAGAGAGAGAGAGAGATAGAGCGAGAGAGGGAGGACCTATTTACCATGTTTATATTTATATGAACGACTTCTATAAAACACCATTATAGTCAAGTCTGCATTAAGGAAAGGCAACATCACCAATCCAGCTTCCTTGCAGGTTTACCTGTTTCTCTTGCGTTCCGAGATGTTTGCATTTGCCGTCTACCTGATTTTGCTATATATTTCTGCCTCCGAATACGGAGTTCTTTTTCAATGGAAAGCACATCACATACAAATGACAATCAATATGTCAAGTGGAAAGTTTTAGTTTAACTTGTTAGATCTCTTAAGCATAACTTGTTTTTTTAAATAAAAATACTAGGAAAGTGTATGTCAAATTGGTTTGTGTATTTACCTGCATGTATAAGCTCTTCGAAATGAGATTACAGTGATTTAGTCACAATTACTGACGTCTCATTAGATAAGCGTATGCCATGCCTGTGTGTATGTATTATCGTTTGTATTTCATTGAGGAGTAATCAACTACTGCACGTGCACACTCATGCCAGTGAAATTACAGCGATTTAGCAACATCTGACTAATCACTAGATAAGCGTATGCCACGTCTGTGTGTTTGTGTGTGTGAGAGAGAGCGTTTGCTTAAGACTATGAAGTAATCTGTTACATGTAATTACCGGCACGTGTAACAGTCTAACAATAATTGTTTGCGCGGGTGGTGGTAACAATTCTTTAAATCAAGTTTGCGAGCTTGAAGTAAACACCAATCCCATTGTATTTAACCAGTCGTCGAACAACATAACAAAACTACCGCCAGCCGCAACGCACTGACGCGTTTCGACCTTCCTTGATCATCATCAGAGTACGACGGCAAACTGACTATCGAGGATCAAACCGCATTGAATATATATGGAAATCAAATTTAGATATGCGGCTCTCACCTCTAGCAGTCTCGCATACATTGAACTTGACTGGAAATGTCGGCTGCACAATTTCTATGCAGTCACGAACATTAACTGTTTGTAGCTTTCGCCACATATACATATATAGGCAATACAATTTAACAATAATTGATTGCGCGGGTGGTGGTAACAATTCTTTAAATCAAGTTTGCGAGCTTGAAGTAAACACCAATCCCATTGTATTTAACCAGTCGTCGAACAACATAACAAAACTACCGCCAGCCGCAACGCACTGACGCGTTTCGACCTTCCATGATCATCATCAGAGTACGACGGCAAACTGACTATCGAGGATCAAACCGCATTGAATATATATGGAAATCAAATTTAGATATGCGGCTCTCACCTCTAGCAGTCTCGCATACATTGAACTTGACTGGAAATGTCGGCTGCACAATTTCTATGCAGTCACGAACATTAACTGTTTGTAGCTTTCGCCACATATACATATATAGGCAATACAATTTAACAATAATTGATTGCGCGGGTGGTGGCAACAATTATTTAAATCAAGTTTGCGAGCTTGAAGTAAACACCAATCCCATTATATTTAACCAGTCGTCGAACAACATAACAAAACTACCGCCAGCCGCAACGCACTGACGCGTTTCGACCTTCCATGATCATCATCAGAGTACTACGGCAAACTGACTATCGAGGATCAAAACACATTGCATATATATGGAAATGATATCTAATTTCGATTTCCTATATATTCAATGTGGTTTGATCCTCGATAGTCAATTTTCCGTCGTACGATGATGATGATCAGGAAGGTCGAAACGCGTCAGTGCTGTTGTGGCTGGCGATGTAGTTTTGTTATGTTGTTCGACGACTGGTTAAATACAATGGGATTTGTGTTTACTTCAAGCTCGCAAACTTGATTTAAAGACGTGTAACAGTCATTCAGGTGAAACTAAAATGATAACTGCCATTTCCTAAATGCACACGTCAGACCTATTTTTACACGTACTTTCCTAAATGAAGTAATTACGAGTGGCATCCCGGTGAGGAGGGGGCAAGATACTGTGAATACAGTAAATAATTGAGAGTTAGAAAAATTAAATTAGAAACGGAAAAGTATTTTAATAGGGTAGATAGTTAAAATAAAATAAAATGGGTCGTAAAAGAAATTGAAAATTGCCTGATAAAGAAAGATGCAAACATAAATGTTTGTTAAAAGGTGCTACACTAACAACAGAACGTAAGATAATAGATAAAATAAGATAACAAGTAATCAAGGATGAAATAATAAGATAATCAGAAAATAAATTAGGCGATATTGAATTACTCACCCTCCACCTCTGTAAGTTAATATCAGTCCAGTGTTCTTATTCTTTTACTTGAGCGAGTTTCTGATTCTGATTCGTGCAATCTTCGTTTCCTACCATTATTTAATGCTGTATTCCAAATAGGACCTAGTGATTTTTCTACGGCTGTTTCATTCATGATGTCATTTCTCGATTTAATTTCGATGGATTCTCTAATCAATCTTGTCGATCTGCTACGGCCACAAATTGATATGCGTCTGCACCCATCCCAATTAATTGTGTGTCCTGTCTCTACTGTATGGCGTGCAAGATCTGATCTATTAACATGGCCATACTTGCATGCGGTTTTATGTTCCCCTCTTCTTACCTTAATTGGGCGCATGGTTTCACCCACATACATCAGGTTACAGTCGTTACATGGAATTTCATATACTCCTGATGTGTCTAACGGTTCTATTTTCTCCTTTTGGTTGGGCAGTTTAATACCTAGGGTAAGGGTCTGTTTTAAAATAGTACGTATATTGTATTTTGATGCTACCATTTTGATTTTCCTACTTAGTTTAGAGTCAGGTATTACCATTACCCTCCGATCATCTTTTGTTTATTTGACTTCACGTACTTCCAGTCATGATTAAATTTACTTATAACGCTCATTATAGTTGCTTCAATTAACTTTAGAGGATACCCATTAGCACTGAATATTTCTCGCAGTCTACCTAATTCAATCTTCATATGTTTTTTATCTGTTAATCTTAAGCTTCTTATTATCATCGATTTTAAGATACCGATTTTCATTCTATATGGATGATTTGAATTGAAATACGAAGCATACCTGAGTTAGTATCCTTCCTATACACGTCTCGTTCTAGTTTTGTACCATTTCGAATTAACTTGACATCCAGAAATGGTAATTCGCCAAATGATTCATTTTCAGTTGTCAATTTCAGCTCGCTCACCTGATTTGCTATGTTTAAGAAATTTATCAGTTGAATCTCCCCGTGATTCCAAATAACTAATATATCATCCAAATATCGTACATACAATTTTGGATTAAGGGGTGTTATATATAATAGGTTTATCTCCATGTAATGTATGAATATATTAGCTTTTGGAACTGACAGTGGTTGTACCACTGGAACACGACTAATCTGCTTCCTTAATTTAAAATAAGTGGAGGACATACATACGTACATATAAATATATGGTAAAATCAGGCAGACAGCGTATGCAAACATCTCGGAACGCAACACGTCAAGAAACAATAAGACAAGTGGAAAATATTCGTTTCGTTAAAATATGTTTTATACATTGCGTAATTCCTAAATGTTTAAAATTTAAATTGCCATTTCATTTCACTGCTAAAGGTATATCTCTTAAACATGACTTGACATTGAGCATAATGAATCAATCAATCATGTCCAGCCATACAAAAGTCAAGTGACTAATGTTTTACTGCCATATAACCATAAGGAGTGAAAAAAAGTATATAAGTGAATTTAGACAAATTATTATTGAGATTTACGAGAGAGAGAGAGAGGGGTAGAGAGAGAAGGAATACCTTGCTACTATGAGTTAATTTATCAGGATAACTCACAGAAATGAGGCAAACTAAACCTCTCCACAACACCATTATGGCCAAGTTAGCATTCGGGCAAGGCGACATCAGCAATACAGCTTCCTTGCGGATTTCACTGTATCAAGTCATAAACAAAAAAATCACCAGATACATTAGGTTACAGTCGTTACATCGAATTTCATTTACTCTCTTAAATCATCATAATGAATACATTGATTAGCGATTTAGAAAAACGCAAATATGAACTAATTAGAGAGAAAACTAAAATAAGATCTATGTTACTTTTCTTTTTGCACGCGGATGATTTTAAATGTATATAGGATTTTACTGATTGCGCACGTAATAGGGAAATAAAAAAGGTTCACATCAGACATGATAGAAAGTTAGGAAATTTGAGCATCTATAGACAGACCACAGTTAGGACGTGTCCTGCTGTAACTAATCGAGTGGTAAACCTTTCTAAAATAAATCTTAATGAGAAACAGCTGGAAATGCTTAATCGTGGTCTGAATACAGCTATCCAAATTGAGAAATCACCAAAAATGAGATAATTACTGAGGCTGTTAAAACAGCACAATTCCTCTCAGACAAGGATAAGGTTAGGTTTGAATTAGACGTAGCCGCAGCTGTGCTAACGTACGAAGAGGAAAAATATAAACCGAATTATGAAATAAAAAGTCTCAGGAAAGAGTTAATAGCAAACAGTGTGATATGTTTGAAAGCAGACAAAGGAGGAGCGACGGTTCTGATGAGTCAATCTGATTATAATGATAAAATGTATGAACAACTAGACAATATAGAGGTATACGCTAAAATTAATAAAGATCCTACGGATAAGTTACAAGGAGAAGTTAAATTATTGGTCAATAACATGATTGCTAAAGGAGAATTAGATCAAGCGCATGGTAACGCTCTCATACAAAGAGATACAGTCGCTCCCAGAGTGTATGGTTTAGTAAAGATACATAAACCAGGCAACCCTTTGAGAATTATTGTTAATGTCCAACACTCCCCAACATATAAAATGTCTAAGTTTCTATGCCATAGAATAAGGAAATATTCGTACTTCTTAGACCATACTTTGATGAATTCATACCATTTGGTTGAGATTGTCGATAGATGTGAGCTAAATGAAAACGATAGATTGGCGAGTTTAGATGTGGTGTCAATGTACACCAATATACCAGTACTCAAAGCACTAGACTATTTTCAGCGTTTCCTGGTTGATCATCCAGTAATATTAGAAGGAAGTAAAATGACGATGAGACACGTCATGGAGATGATGTACGTATGTATGTCCTCCATTTATTTTAAATTTAGGAATGAATTTTATAAGCAGATTAGTGGAGTACAATTGGGCCAAACACTATCAGTTCCAGTGACCAATATCGTCATGCATTACATAACACCTCTTAATCAAAAGTTGTATGTACGATGTTTGGATGATATATTAGTAATTTAGAATCACGGGGAGGATAAACTGATAAATTTATTAAACATAGCAAATCAGGTGAGTGAGCTGAAATTTACAACTGAAAATTAATCATGTGGCGAATTACCATTTCTGGATGTCAAGTTAATTAGAAATGGTACAAAACTAGAACGAGACGTGTATAGGAAGGATACTAACTCAGGTATGCTTCGTAATTCAATTCAAATCATCCATATAGAATGAAAATCGGTATCTTAAAATCGATGATAATAAGAAGCTTAAGAATAACAGATAAAAAACATACGAAGATTGAATTAGGTAGACTGCGAGAAATATTCAGTGCTAATCGGTATGCTCTAAAGTTAATTGAATTAGCTATAATGAGCGTTATAAGTCAATTTAAACATGACAGCAAGAACGTGATGTCAAATAAAAAAAGATGATCGGAGGGTAATGGTAATACCTAACTCTAAACTAAGTAGGAAAATCAAAATACAACATACGTACTATTTTAAAACATTCCCTTACCCTAGGTATTAAACTGACCAGCCAAAAAGAGAAAATAGAACCGTTAGACACATCGAGAGTAAATGAAATTCCATGTAACGACTGTAACCTGATGTATGTGGGTGAATCCATGCGCCCAATTAAGGTAAGAAGAGGGGAACATAAAGCCGCATGCAAGTATGGCCATGTTAATAGATTAGATCTTGCACGCCATACAGTAGAGACAGGACACACAATTAATTGGGATGGGTGCAGACGCATATCAATTTGTGGCCGTAGTTGATTGACAAGATTGATTAGAGAATACGTCGAAATTAAATTGAGAAATGACAGCACGAATGAAACAACCGTAGAATAATCACTATGTCCAATTTGGAATACAGTATTAAATAATGGTAGGAAACGGAGATTGCACGATTCAGAATCAGAAACTCGCCTGCTAAACAGAAAATAATGTTAATAAACTCCCTGAAATTGAACGGTCCAACAACGTTTATTTATATAAATGCCATATTTGCTTAGTGGGCGATGTAGGCCGGGTATGACGAGTTCAAAAACATTTCGGGCTAAACGCATCTGGCAAAAGAGAAATTCTTTCGTAATGGAATACACCGAGAATTGCGTGTTGTGTGTGGCTAGCGTAGTGCAGTGACGGATTTGTAAAAATTTCAACAAATGCGTCCTGGTTTAGTTCTGGCCGTGGTAATTTTGAGCGCCAAAAAAAGGACGAAACCGGTTCTTTTGACGAATTGCGTTTGCAATCTCATGCAATGTTTAGGCTTCAGTGACAAAACATATAAGATTAATCTGTCTTACACATGATAAAATTATTAAAGAATAATGCAGTGTTGGGATAGCCAAGACAGAATCCGGTATCCAATAAAAAGTTAGCGTTAATGTCCCAAGTTTTACTGTTTATCATAGTCATAATCCCAAACAAACCATCATGATATATTGATGCTTTACTGCTGTATGACCATAGAAAAACTTTCGTAATTGAATGAATATTGGTTGCGCAGGCGGCGATAAAAATTATTTAAATCAAGGTTGCAATCTTAATAGAAACACCTGTCCTATTATGTGCATACATTTGTCAGTGTAAACTAAGAATTGTATAGTGTAGAAAAGGCAATTCAACCAGTAGACCAGTTTCGTCCTTGTTGGGAACTCATCCCGTATTGGCCAGAATTTGCCGCGGACAGGGCTCGAACCCGAACACGTGTGCTTCGGAATCTGTTGCTCTAACCACTGAGCAACCCTGCGGCCCTGTCGCAGCAAGTTCTGGACAGTACGAGATGAGTTACCAATAAGGACGAAACCGGTCTTTTACATAATATAACGCTTAGTTTTTTCGTAATTTTGTTGGCTGGAAAAGAAAACTGGGACACACGTTCCTAGAAGGAAAATGTGTGTTTATAAGTCAATGTAAAAATAAGCAATAACAATTTCGAACTCACGGATTGACAGAATAGCATTCAGCATACAAACTTAAAAACCACAATCCCTCGCCAGGATAAGCAGCGTAAAAAAAGCTACGATCAATATCTGGTCGATAATTTGTGTCCAGTCGAGGCGGTGTCTCACTTCGATGAGCTGGCTGCCTTCGAGCCATAGTCTCCTGAAGAGCTGTAGAAAAAGCACGTCCTACGCTGACGGCTACACCAGCATCGGTGGCCAGTCTCAGCCAATAAGCACACCCGTTGTTGTCCTCATTGAAAGAGGAGAAGGACCGCGCATCTTGGGAGGCGTAGACATTCTTTAATTGATTGTAATCTAGAAAGTCACGTGGATTTGTGACTGGACTGCGTGATAAACAAGCGTGGAGGATGACTTGGCGTTGTATTGCCTAAAATGCGTTAACGTAAAATTATTGTGTATTTCACAATAGTAGTTTGTTGAACACGAATCAAATAATACATTATAAAAGTTAAACATCGGTATTACAAATATGATGTTTGACAACAGCAAAACCAAAAAATTATTGTTCTGCTTCATACTCCAAATTATATTTTTAACAAATTTTGTCATTCAATCCCAGCAAGATGAGACGGTTTATAGTAAGCTTTCCCTTAACCAGATATTCCGTTGCTGAAAGATAACAAGCATTATCTGACCGAAGTATAATGTCTTAGGCGCTAGAATCCAGTTTTCTTAAATTTAAAAAAATAATCTTTTAAACGAAAAATTCATGCTTATGTTATTATTGAGCGTTCTATCAGAAACAAACACGTAGAGAACGTGATACAGATAACTCGGTTATTACTGTAAGCTTCCAAACTATATAATAATATTAATCTTTCCACAAGAGGATTTTGAGCATTAATAACAAAGTGGATAATGGCAATATATTTCGAGATTACTAAACTTCACTTAACAATCTTTCATTTATATACATTCGTGGTTTTCATTTGATTATGCGGGTGTCAACAAATCTGACTCGCTTTTACTTCTGTTTCTTGTTTTGGCTGGTTGGTAAGTGTGTATGCGATTGTGTTTGTGTGTGTGCGTGTTTGCTTGTAAGGGTCTTTCTCGCTGTATTGCAAAGTGGTGTCTGAGATCTGGTCATTAATGTATTGATGGCTTATAATCCTTAGTTTATACTGACATATGTAAGTAATTAATGGTTCAGGTGCTTCTATCAAGACCGCAACCTCAATTATAATAATATATGTTCGCAATGTTGGCTTTTACGTGTACGAGTGCTATTTATCCGAGTGTAGTCTTTCGTTTCACATTTTTGCGCAAATATTTTTTCTTCAATTGGTAACAGCGCTAGTGCGGATTGCAGCGTTGTACGATCATATTCTTTGGAAATTTCTGTCACGGTATGTGCATCTGTTTTTTCCTCTTCGGTTTATTGCCAATCCGATTAAATATTTGTTGAGTCTAGTCGAGGGTGTGTTCGATCTGGACTGGATACTAGTAAATTGTTGCTGAATTTTGTTATTCTTGGCCAGTCGATTAGAATATCATGCTGATGAAACTTTTGAATATTTAGGCCAGGTGTTTGTTTTTTTTTATAAAGGGCTTCATAAATATATCATAATTTTTCTGATTTTGCTTTATGTAGAATTGAGAAATTAGTAAAATTGCCTGGATCCCGTTTTCAATATTTGATCGAAAATAGTGATTTTACTGACGGTGCCAGACCTTGTTAATTTTCTGCGTAAATGTTGCTGGATTCTGTTTATCAATTGCTTCTTCGTACGTCCAATATATGGCATCCGACTTCATGATTCTCGTGTGCTAAATGTAATATTAACTTGACACTGAAAATTCTCAGTTATTCTATATATATATATATATATATATATATATATATATATATATATATATATATATATATATATAATAGAATGGCGTTTATATGAATATCGAACCTTGTTTTAAATAATTGTTATCACCTCCTGTGCAACCAATGTTTTACTAATTATATAACGCATTTATTCTAGTTATTTCCTTTGTGATTATTATGTTATTTCTTTCAATGAAAGTGTTTTCTGATCACGCTACATTTTCAGAATTCCACCAAGAATCGATTTTAGTATGGATTAGCTACGTGTTCCTTATTGGAACCACATTAAATTTAATTCTATAAACTATCTATGTAGGATTAAAACCTATAGAGTAAGGGATAATCAATAACTGATTGTCATTTGTGTATGATGTGCCTTCCATTGAAATCATGATGAGAGTAAGGGATAATGCACTTTGGCTTAAACGTGGGTTTTGATAATCAACTCAAGTGAATCTGTGAATGAATCCTAGTAGGTCTTAAATATTACAACGACCATACGCATGCCTAAGCGCAGATCAGATTTACTCACAGTAGAATCCAGTACAGCTTGAGGTCAATTACCAAAAAAAAAATTTGCGATTTTTCTACTGGACTATTTGAGGACAACAGAAGGCGTTATGCACCTCCTGCGTGTATGGTTAGGAATTATACCTCGATAATACGAAGTTAATTTTACCAGTAACATTTCTCCTATCTACTCTGGTGCTAGTAAATGATAGCTAGGCTTACGACGACAGCGATCGACAAAGTTGACTGCCGCTTGTCAGACCACCGCTTTCTATAACTAGTGAACATTCATTAATTATTAAAATTGGAACTTTAAAAGACGAAACAGGAGCGGAAGGTAAGTCTATAAAGACAGGCAAGATTATTAGTGAGTTAAAAAAAAGAGGTGGGAACATTTAAGTCATAAATATTTGTAAATACGAGGCACAGTTTTCTTATAGAACATTTAAACACTGTAGGTCGAATAATTATCAAGACGGACTTACATTGATGTGAATCTTTATAAACCGAGCATACCGTATATAGTATTCGCCAATATGTGTCCCTTATGTGAATTCAATCAATTTCAACACTAACAGTTTCATCTAGCCGACGCAGTATTTCAAAACTCTTAGCCTCGCCAGCATACAAACCAGATCTCCGAAAAAACGTTGAGACGCCTTGCTTCCACTTGACTAAACTTACTTTAAAACGTTTAATTATATAAAGCTCGCTCCCATAAAGCGCGCCCCATTAATTAAAATTAATTGCACAATAATTTTGTAACGGCTCAAGTACAATTCGCCGACATATTGCCTAAATAAAATTCAAATTTAATTTACACGGTACCAATTAAGACAAGCGAAATTTGCCGTTAACCAATGGCAAGCTAACTTTCGCTTTCAACGCTATATAAGCATGGTGAATTTAACATGCTTGTCATAATCAATTTTGATTTCTGTTGCGCAATACGTGCACGTGCTTTCTCCTGTCACACTGATTGTTCATCTACGCTGACTACTGGACTTATTTCACAAGCAGAGTCACCTAGCGAGACGGAGCAACATCTATTTATTGGATCTCTACGTGTGCCAGTCACCACGGTGTTGTCGCAGATCTTTAACGAGACAATTCTGAGCATACACACAGCCTCCCATCGTTGATTTCAACGCCACAACAGAAGGAAAATCAGCCAGTCAGCCAGAGTCGGTTTCAAGTTTCTATGAGTACTTCTAGACACTGCTACACTAACTTTATCATCATTTGCCGGAAAACGAAATTCCGGCCCTAATAAGGGCCACCAACAGTACTTATTCTCAGCCTTCACGGCACCTAACCTCTTTGTAACGTCGTACGGCATTTACTTGAAGCAGGGGCGTTTACAAATTTTTATTCGTAATGAATTCCTGAGGCTTGGCTGCTACCTCCAGCATTCACTTGATCCTTCTACCTCTCAAGTTTTGCGCTCCTGAGGGCTAATTCTCAGACATATATAGCTGCTTTAAATAGAGCCAGTTAGGTATTCTTGGCCTCATGGACAACCATCACAACACTTTCTGTCTACAAAGTTCAATGAAAATGAGTACAGATTAAAATAGAATAGGTCTCGTCATTGAGTCACGTAAACAACTATAGTTACATATGATATACGTTGTCAAACTAAAATCTGACTTCGATCTTTCATGCAGCTTACCTGCGTGTGAGTGTCATTGATAAGTATAGTAAAGTCGAGTGGATTCAACTGAATGCTGACTTCGAGGCTGCCACCAGTATCATGATCACGCCGCAGTGTGAACGGCAGAGCAACAACATGCCAAGGAAACAGATGGACAATGTTCAGGTATTCGCTATACTCAGGCTTAAAAAAATAAAAGTGGAGACGGAAAATTAAGTTTAAACGTAGCCTTCTTATGTGAAAATAAATTAGAGTACACCGCACAATGCATAGAATAATGGAGTTGCAAAGTTAAAAGAAATGTTAACAAAGAATAAGCAAGAATACAGCTAGTTTTTAACTGAGTCACGCAAAGTATAACAAAGACCATGGTTTTGTCTAGACTGGAAAAATCGAGTATACTTACTCATATTAGGCAGTAGAATTTCACCAGGAATTCATTTGTTCAACGACATACCGACGTTATTCAATTTGTGTACATGTCAAGTGCACACATATTGAATTACAGTATTACAGCACAAATTTTGTCAGTACAAACAACAATTCGCATAAGGCAGCAAACAAAATTCACCGAGTAGGCCGAGTTTATCATAACTGGGATCACATCAAATACATACTAGAAATGCCGCCACAAAGGCTCGAATCGAACAACGTTTAATTTGATCTTACAACTCATCCGCCGCGTCACACAAGCCGAAAATTGCATGCATTTGTCAGTAGTTGGGCAGTCTTTCCTTCGGGTATTTAATCAATCAACTCACTATATACAAAATTTACCAAGCCTGTAAAATGAACCAACACAATATCCCTTTTTAAGATAACGAGCCTGTTAAGGTTACCAACCCGTTGGATTTCGAGACATGTTAAATTATACCAAAATAGAGAATAACAAAAAATTCTAAGCACGTGCGACCGGCGGTAGTTTTTCGATGTTGTTCGACGACTAGGTAAATACAATTGGATTGGTGTTTACTTCAAGCTCGCAAACTTGATTTAAAGAATTGTTACCACCACCCCCGCAATCAATTAATGTTGAGTTGTTTGTTTCATAAAACTGGTGAGGACGGACCAACTGAAGAAGGCGGTCGATAACGACAGCCGAAATAAATTGGATAAAGAAAGCAACCGGAATCAGTACTGCATTAGTCAAAACGCAGATCAGATAATAGAGTGCAAGCGTGCCAAGCTCGAAGGACAGGTTTCGGATGCTTAAGGCAAATTTGTTCCCTGGCACCTCAGCAGATAGTGTTCATCGGTCATAGTTGGCGAACTATTTTAAAAAAATCCAAATACAAACCATTCGCACTAGGAAAACACGACCTAGAGCACTTTTAAAGCCCACATATAACAATGAATAGTACGATCAATAATCAGTTTATATTGAATCGGCCGTCACACAGGATAAAAATGTCAGCCTTATCTGCTAGGTCGTTCAGGGTGGATAAGCGAACTCAGGCTTCTGCAGACACCTCCATCTTTTTCGTCTCTTTTCTCTTCTTCTCAATCAAACAATAGCGCCCTGCTACATGATATGAGTTTGGTGGTTGTTGATCATATCACTAAACCCAATGAAGATTGCGAAATATCAAAACAAAACCAAGTAACCATCAGTTTTATATCCAGCTTAGGTTTTAGCGGCATCCCATTTAATGTGCGACCATTGAAACTAACTACGCAACAATAAGTTCTCTCACTTACTTTGGATTATTAGAAATCGATATATATATATATATAATATATATATATATATATATATATATATATATAATATATATATATATATATATATATATATATATATATATATTACGTACGTGAAACAAGAATACTGGATCCTACGTGCATTAAAGAGCTGAGTGCACCATTCTTATCTACGCATTATTGGCTTCGAATCACCGGTTCACGAACTCTCTCAAGCCGGCAAACCGCGTGTCAGTATTGTCCTTAGCTCACGAGCTTCAGCTTGTTTAATTAAATGGATCCCTGTAAAAAGCCGTCTATGTGCGACACGCTTAAATACATCCACTAAAGTCAATGCCAGAAACCTTAATCAACATTACCTCATCGTTGAATCTGCGTATGCACCCAGTGATGGCAGCACAGACGACAGCAGAGACGCTTTATACTGCGACCTAGGCTCTTTATTAAGTAGAGCAAGAAGTCCAGATATAGTCCTGTTTATGGATGGCATGACCGTTCAAGTTAAGTGCATACGCTATGCAGAATTGAATTTACGTGGCAGATACACTTTAAGCTCAATGCGCAACGACAATGGTGAACGACCGTTGGATAGCTGTGCGAAGCATAGATTATACTTAAGTAAAACAAAATTCTGACACAGTGTAAGGCGTTTTGCCACATGACGCCTTCCATACCTCGGATAGAGGTGAATTCAAATAGATCATGCAGCAAGTAGTTATAGATGGCGTAGCTGCATCCTAAATTGTCGTTCGTCTTAGAAGACACATCTATCCGTTGTAAATTTGCATTCAAATTTTACGGAAAAATAAATAATAATAATAAGCCTTAGGGCTGACTTGGCCATAATGGTGCTGGTTAGAGGTTTAATACACTCGTACTAACTAGACCCTCCACCTCATAAATTATTCTACTTTAATAACTTTTTTTCAGAAATTTTTATTTGCAGAATTATTATTTCTTTCAATTCTATTTATATATATTTTTAAATTTAAATCAAATTATATTCATTTATGTTGTCTCCTTATGGTCATATGGCAGTGAGGCATCAGTTATCAACGATTTTTGTGATGAGGACGATGATGATGATGAGGACGATGACATACTATGGGCAAACGTAAAGCGTGACTAAACCGGCCGATCGGATGCAGTTTTATTTACTTTCCTAACGATGAACATTAATAATTGAAGCAGAAAAATGTCAAATGACTTTAGCTGTTAGACACCATTTGTGACAGAGTACTAATATATACGCAACTATTAAATGTGTGTTGCGCAACTTGTAACAAATTAGTTCAAATATGACTAGAAGGATAAACCTATACGAATGTGTAAACCTGCAGCAGTGAAGCTAACTTCATATAAAGTCTTCGCAATGCGACTTCAAAGCCAACTTACTATATATATGCATGCATGCATGTATGTATGTATGTATGTATGTATGTATGTATGTATGTATATATGTATATATATATATATATATATATATATGTAATATATATATCGAGACTGTAAACGGTACTAACACTATGGCTATTGTGCAAGAGATTAAACGTTCCGATCATACTGCCTTTGGATTATCCTTCTGGCCATATTTGAACTAATTTGTTACTAGTTGCGCAACACCTAATACACAGTTGCATATATATTAGCTCTCCCCTACAAACAGTACCTAACTGCCATACTATCGCATATTCCATAGTTTTTGAAAGTTTATTACTCAAAAAAAGAAACTTTAAAACACCAAGAAACGTTCGACTCAGATTGAATTGACGGGTGCGTTGAATCGCATACTAATTTAAAAATAATAAATTGTGAATTTAAACCAATTTTACATCACATTAACACCTCCTTGTAAACAATCTCATTACCTCTCTCTAACTTACTAAAATGGTGTCAAAACATTGATATCTCTCACATCATCAATAGATTTCTGCAAACCACTAACAGTTTTATAATGGTTTTTAATGAACATCACATTATTTGCCTTATAAACTTTGACGCTTTTCTCATCTATAGAGCCCCATTAATAACAATATTACATCTGATTCATACATCAATGTGTTCGTTGATTAGTTTGCACTTCATAAAATTAGTACCTGAGTTACCGCTCTTTAACCTTTGTCTATCTATTTCTATATCGCTCTCTCTTTACTTCTAAATATATAATTTTATTCTTCATACCGTTTGTTGCGGAGAGCTAATATATATGAAAGTGTATATTAGGTCCTGTCCACCTAATAAAAAAATTAGTAAAAATATGACCAGAAGGATCAAACAGTCAGCGATAGCAGAAAATATCTCATGCACACTCCCTTCGTGTGTACTAGCGACCCATCTGTAGGTGCCGGTTTTACGCCATTTAGCAACTCTATATTTGGATAAGGAATGTGGGATAATTGGACGGTACACTGTAGGCTGTTTGGGTAATTAAGATGTAACAGATTGCCATTGTGCGCCAATGATGACCATCGAAGGTCAAATCTCGCCAGTACGTGTGAATGGTGACAGTTTTTTATAAGTGTACGACTGATTAAATACAATGAAATTCTTTATTGCAAGCTCGCAAACTCTATTTAAAGAACAGTTTCCACCACCCTGACAATCAAAAAATAGTTAATCGCATTTCAATACCAAAGTCAAGGTTCAAGTCCAGGATGGTGATACACTTGAGAACATCGACTAGACAGACAAAATAGGAACAAAAAGAAGTACTTTTTACCTGTCTTGGCATAGATGAATAACACGACAATCTAAATCAAAAAGACGTCATCGGCAGCACGCCATCAGCATTTTAATAAAATTTTAACTACAAAACCACGAAATAATTTCAATAACAATTTTTTTAGTTCAGAGCGTCCTTTCTCTTAGATGCGCTGCTAACTAAAACTGTCCGCGGCTTCTATTCTTCAGCCTCCAACAAACGCCTTCGCCCTTCACACATGTTAGACACAGTAGATCAGGCACATGCGGGCTACGTGTAGGTCATTAGTTGTAAATTTTGTTGGAGGCGTAAGGCATATGAAGTTTAAAAGCACAAGAAGCTCAATCCTAATGCTTCAGAGTGTTTCTAACCACAAAAATGAAGACGAAGAAATAAGTGGGACCTATATCCCTCGCACAATAGGTTTTAAAAGAGCCTACTGTCATAGGTCCGAATAAGCCGAATCTCGACAACGGTCCTTGTTTCTAGCTAAATACTAACCGATTTTGTCGCGTCATAATCACTTGGATAGAAAGGAATCAGCGCGATGGAGATCAACAAGGGGATGTCAGCTCTTACAGCACGTTCAAGATTTACAACATTTCTTAAATTATAAAAAAAACGTGGAAAAAAAACTAAAAGAGCAAGTAAACGCCCAGTCTAGGCTAAAATTTACGGTTCTCCTCAAGATTATAAATGTGTCTATGTAGGCGACAAAGGTAAGGCGGTTCTGCAAATACCGTTTATTGAAGCTTTGCTATCATTTCCAGAAGTGCTGCTACGAGCGCGTGATTAAATTAACAGACGAGAAATGAAGAGAAATGAAGTAGTGAAAAAATTCATAAATGTTTTCGAATTTTCATACAGACGTCAATTCGATATTTACTGTACATAAATCTAACGGCTATCTAACAGTTCATTAAATACAAACCGACCATACATAAAAGGTCTAATCTTGAGCACATTGGGTTTAAGAGGACTACGTCAATAAGAGAGAACTAGCCAGTCCTCTCAACTAAACTCTTTTTGGTGCTAGATTCTAACAAATATTCCCACATTTAACAGTATATTGATTGATGTGGGGGTACGGTGAGACGCGTTAAAAGCTCTTTACGCATAAATAGTTATTGTCAGAAGGATACCATGTTGAATCACCCATTATACCCTAGCCAATCCGCTATCATAGTCCATTTTCTATACTGCAGGCCCATTCTCATCTGTCCAATCCAACTAGAACGACTGTCCCAGCCACAATGAAGAAGAAGGAGCCTGTGGCGTCTTTTATTAAAAAGGTTTAGAGTCCGCATTGCATAACATGTTGCCGGCTTATATGTCATCATGAAATAATCCTTCAAAAATTAATTCAATAAACGGTATATTATATGAAATTAAAATATTAACATTTAAGCCAAAATAATACAAAAGAAAATTAAAACTAGTTCCAACGCGATTGTCGCTTTCTCACCACGCCAATCTAGGTTGCCTAATAATAGATGTGTAGTTTAAATAAAGATACAAAGAATATAACCACAGTACAAAGTTCAAATAGTAAAATCTAATTAACATTTATACAGCTAATAACTTGGGCTGTCCAAATAAAGTACAAAAACTCATTAATTTAGTAAGTCTCGGAACAATGTAACTGAGTCCTATCAACAATCGTTAAAAAAAAATAATCGAACAGTTAAGCAGCGGGCGTTTAAATAAAGACGATAAATTTTACATGAAAAAATCAACCAGTCTATCATTCCGTCAGCTAGACATCAACAACAAACACTGCCGTGTTACAGGGAAGCTTTCAAGGTACATACATAAGGGAACAACTATAATGGCACTGACAGACTACTATTCGATGGATTTCAATGCTTTTTATCCCATCAGAGAGCACGCCTAACCACGGAAGTGTTTTGCTAAACCGAATATGTTTTTTAATTACATCATTAATTAAACAAAAGATAAAATACGTTTACAGAAAAAATATCTAAAAAGTAGTACATAAAAAAAGAAAGCATCGAAACAAGTTAGCCGTTTCTAGCAATGTGAAAATACCTAAAATATCAAGGCCAGGTTCAATTTCACAGACTTAAGTGTTATTCCCTCACAGGCTATTTATCAATAGAAGTTGATGTCGCATTCAGAGAAAAGTATACTGGAGATTGTACTTTATTGGTTGTGGGCATTTATGACTATTTTAGATATGTCGTTGACGCTTAAGTGCTGTTTCTCACGTCAAAAAGGCAAATTAAGAGAGGTCAATCGAACAAATTCTTAATTCCCTACTAGGAGCGGGCGACCCATTGTTAATTTACAGCTCATATATAATTATGAGTTTTACTATTACGCGACAGTGAGGACTCAGTATATTATGCTTATGCAATTATGTTTAGTAGTAGTGGTAGTAGTAGTAGTATACCTTGAGGAAGTATCAGAAAATAAGGCGCATATAATGTGTATTTACAATGCAGACACACGCAAACATGGAGAAAACGTTTTTTTTACTCTTGACAATACAATTTCAACTAAACAAATAGCAAAGCAGTACATAAAATTTTAAGAATTGGTAATTCACGAAAATACACATAGTTCTGGCCAATCAGTAAAAGAACATTATATTCGCAATTCCTGCAGCATTCGAGACATGCCATTCACCTCTGACATGTTCGCTCCAACACCACCACCACTAAACTTTTAAACAAAGTCGAGGCTTCGTTTTATTAAAAATAACTGCATCTAAATGGTAGCAAAAATGTTTATACAATGGGATTGGTGTTTACTTCAAGCTCCAAAAACTTGATTTAAAGAAAGTTAATACTGCCGTTGCCGAAACGACGAGCATTCGCAATGAATGCATCGATACAGAACCAGATCTTTTGCAAAGTTGACTTCAGAAGAGTCTACGCCTTAAGATGAAATTGAACAGTCCACTTCATTGGATCTGGTTTCTCACTACGTGCCAAATATTCTCGCTCATTCAATTCTTTTTCGGTCAAATGAGGGTATAATGTAGCCTAGTCAAATGACCGATATCGCGTAAAATCATGTCTGATCAGTGGTTTAGACCATACATTTCTTTAACAGAATATGAAAGCAATCTTTTACGACAAAGACCCAGCCAGCACAATAAGCATGCTTAACAAAGTATTGCCGTAGTAACAATTGAGTTTCGACATCTACCAGGTATCAGCAGAATAGAAATGACGGCAAATAATCCCTACACAGAGACCTTGCATTTAATGCGTAGGGAAATGGCTAAGCGATTTTATATTTATTAGTATAGCTTTTCAAAGGCAGCTGCATCATTCTTAATCGATTTCATAAGTTGACTTCCCTATTTGAAATGGCTATGTCGATATTCATAGAGGCCTTCTTGCTAATGTTTACAGATAATAAAATAAAGTATTATAAGAGCACTTCACACATACATATATACACAAATACATAGGTAGATACATACACTTACAAACATGCATACATACATAAACACATGAAGAAGGTGTTATTAAACAAACAAGATATTACTCACAACATATGTAAACTGGGCGTAGAAGGCCAACGGATTCGATACGCGTGACAGTTCTGGCCAAACTACACATCTTTCGAATGGAGTCTCTATTTCATCCAGTTCCACGTTACTGAGAGCATCTTCTGCAACTTTATTTGGATGATTTCCTGTTCTGATAACAGGGGAAGAGCTAGACTTCGTTCCTGTGGTGTAAAGAGTTTCCCGATTAAACTGTTGTCTTTTCATGAAAACACGAGAAATAAAATATTTTTTCAAATAAGTTATAATTCAATTTTTACCATTGTTATATTAAGAAAATAAACTAACAACCAAATTAACCAAGTACGTATTAGGTGTTGCGAACCCAGTGACAAATTAGTTCAGTTGTGATCAGAAGGATAAACCAAAGGCAGCATGAACGCAAAGTATAATCTCATGCACATTCGTTTCGTGCTTACTGGCGACTCATCAGTAGGAGCCGGTATTACGCCCTTTAACCACTGTATATTTGGGTGAAGAATGTGGGATAATAGGACGGTACAATCTCCTAGACGAATGTGTAAACCTGTAATAGTGAAGCTAACATCATATAAAGTTACATATCATAGTTACATGGCACTAACACTATGGTTGCCGAGTCGGTACATGATACCAACATGATGGATATCAATGTATGCTATAATTCACCGAAATTGAGAATTACAATTATTTCTGAACTACTACAACTATTGTACCGTCCTATTATCTCACATTCCTCAGCCAAATATATAGTGGTTAAAGGATGTAATACCGGCTCTTACTGATGAGTCGCCGGTAAACACGAAACGAATGTGCATGAGATTATACTTTCCGTTCATGCTGCCTTTTGTTTATCCTTCTGGTCACAACTGAACTAATTTGTTACTAGGTTCACAACACCTAATACATACTTACATATATATTAGTTCTCTGCAACAAACAGTATTTAACTAAATAAACCATTGTTTATTATAATAATTTGAAAAATTATTGTAAATAAAAATATAAAATTGTAGGCACAAATTGAAGCTTAAAGACAAGCAGTGTCATTACATATCGACGAGAATAAAAAAGCCATGGTCACAGTATCATAAATTCATTAACTATTTCTAAATTTTAATTTTGTTAATTCATTTAAAACACAGTTATCTTGAACTGGTACTAGTTTTATAACTTGAAAGTTGATAACGCAACATTTAGTAACAACGAATCCTTATACTGCACATTATAGGGCCAACTAAGGTCTCAAATCAAAATCATTACATCAGTATTACCAAATATAATAAAATATACAAGTTCCCCAGAACAACATAGACACGAAATGAAGGACATGCCATGTCATGAGATGCACACAAGCAGACTTGTGAACACATATAAATACATACTAACATGCAAACATACAAACAAACATACATGCATACATACATATATAAATACATTCATTCATACATAAATACATACATACAAAATAGATACATACATACATACATCCATGCATACATGCATGCATGCATACATACATACATACATACATACATACATACATACATACATACATACATACATACATACATACATACATACATACATACATACATACATACATACATACATACATACATACATACATACATACATACATACATACATACATACATACATACATACATACATACATACATACATACATACATACATACATACATACATACATACATACATACATACATACATACATACATACATACATACATACATACATACATACATACATACACACATGTGTACATACATACATGTCTGCATACGTACATAAATGCACAGATAAATGCGTACATGCATATATACATACATACGTAAGTTTAAAAATGCAATTTCAATTATTGGTTATTAATTCATATAATTCCCAGTTTTCCGTTATAAATAAAAGATAAGCTAGGTATGGTTCTATATGGATGTAGAGCGAATATGGCAAAAACGTGTCCTTTAATATAACAAATGCGTATAAATATTAAAGACAAGAACACCACAAAATTTCTGCATGATCAAAGAAAGCACAATATTCTCGTTTGCAGTTTCATACATTTACTGAATGGTGCATTAAATTAGACTATTCTACTAAAATTAAACTGCTCTATTTTAGTGTACATAATATAAACTTCCGGTAAATATCTATTATGTATTTATTAAATAATATATTTGTGTATTCTTGGCTTTATTAATGTATGCATGTATGTATGTATGTATGTATGTATGTATGTATGTATGTATTAATGTATGTATGTATAGTATGTCTGTATGTATGTATGTATGTATGTATGTATATATGTATATATGTATGTATATATATATATATATATAGTCATCTACATTCAAATTTTTTAGTGTTGGACCTGATGATCTACCTGGATAGGGTTCACCTCCTGTTGTGTGTTATCTAGGTAAATATAGTCCTGGTAACTAGATCTCCATCACATAAATCTCTCTAGTAAATTATTAGTTGTGTACTTATTATAAATTTTTACTTTTATCGTTTTCTTGTTAATTGTCTTTTCGTTATATGACAGTGAAACGTAAGTTACTGATTACTTATCTATCCAATTTATCGAATAAGAAAGATTCCTAGTTATCCGTAAAGAAGCGAGGAAAAAGCATGTGCAATCTCGAGTTGTTAACTAAATAGATAATAAATAAAGCTTAACCAATCTATGTTTAGCACTGATTAAGCAAGGCAGTCGGTCTCATATTTATGGGTTCCAGACCATAAGGACGAACAGGATAAAGGATGCCGAAATGAAAATTTGTGATGAAACAGAATATTTTGATCACCACGTTACTCATGACAGGGAGATGCTAAGCTACGCCGCACCAAAAGTGTCTAATTTCTGGCGCTGAAATTACTGAATAGAAGGTGAGTGAAATCGAGACGAGAAGCAAGTTAGCTAGATTTCGATACGAAAGAAATTGCTAGTCAAGCGCAATAAAATTGGATAGTATGAAACCTTTTCATCTACCAGAATGGGCTCGATGTGTGCATCATAGTTCTTGACTCAAAATCATGCGCGAAATGGCATCTAATCGAGCAAAGTGCTGATATTGCTGCAGATTCTAAGTAGAATCATCACAGTATTAGCTTTCTTGCCTTAACCGGGCAGGGTTATCTGCAAGGTTTGGATTTGTCTATCAAGCTATAATGACATCTACAAGGAAGCAACATTGCCGATGTCGATTTGCCTTACATTTATCTTTGCCTTGCTCGTGTTGTGTAGAGATCTAAGTTGCCTCGTTTGTGTTTAAAACCTAGTCAGGTAACTCCATCTGCGTTAAATTCTTCCTTTATAAATTTTTATCCTTTGCTCTATATTTGTAGCTTTTTTATTTTTATTAGTGATATGAACATAATTAACATTTTTCTCATGGTTAAGTGGCAATGAAGCAACAGTTGTTTAATGCTTCCGTATTGTTTTTTTACTTATAATGGTGATGATTACGATGGTGCTGCTGCTGATTATGATAATGACGATGATGATGATGGTTCTACTGCTGATAATGATGTTGATGATGATGCTAACGACGAAGAGGATAATGATGATGATGGGGCTGATGATGGCGAGGATGATGATTATAATGACGGTAGTGGTGCTGCTGCTGATGATGAAAGTGTCACCGCTGTTGAGAATGATGATTATGGTGCTGCTGCGGCTGATGATGATTATGATGATGATGTTGAGGAGGAAGAGGATGATGATGATGATTACAATTTTGGTGGTGCTGCTGATGATGACGATGACAATGCTGAGGATGATGATGATTGTGTCATCGCTGCTGAGATTGACGATAGTACTGTCGATCATGATGCCGTTGGTGCTGATGATGAGGAAGAGGAGAATGAGGATGATGATGATATCGATGATGATGATGATGATGAGGGTGTTGATAAGTATAATGATGGTGGTTCTGATGATGCTGCTGCTATTGATGATGACTATTCGAATATTATTAGTCAAAAAGTGTTAACTACAAAGTCATTTGACGTTTACAAGGTTTAGTTATCTAACCTATTGACCCACGCTATCGTTATTCCACTCCCCACCGTGGTGATAAACATTCTGTTTCACCACAAGTTTTCTTCTATCATCCTTTAGCAGACTCGTCCATGTAAGTTCCTCTAACTGTCTGTGAACTTCATCAAATTTAAAGTATGACAAGGTTCCTCAATTTTCGCCAAGAAGTCACGAACACAAATTTTCTTTATTTGTAATCACAGTAAATATCACAAAAACGTGTCTGTTTATGCAATCAATGTTTATAACCTTTGAAGAGAGTAATTTTCACAAAATCGTATACCTTCATCAAAGACAAAATAATCATGTCCGAAATGCTATATGCTGTCTGAAAGCTGCATTCTTATTATATTTGTAATAGCCGCGATTTGCTTTCGCGGGTTGTCGCAAAGATTCGATTGATCCCCATTTCCCAGTACGCATCAATGTTGTCTTCCTTTAGGCTGGGTGCGGATTCGTCCCTTTCTTCCGAAGGCTTCAAAAGATCGTACCTAATTTCCAGTGGTTACTATGAACGATGTGGCAGATGTCGCCTTGCCCCAATGCTAACTTGGCCCTATTGGTGTTGTGCAGAGGTTTAGTTTGCCTCATTTCTGTGAGTTATCCTGATAAATTTACCCATAGTAGCAAGGTATTCCTTCTCTCTCTACCCCCCTCTCTCTCTCTCTTGTAAATCTCACTAATACTTTGTCTAAATTCACTTATATACTTTTTTTCACTCCTTATGGTTATATGGCAGTGAAACATTAGTCACTTGACTTTTATGTGGCTGGACATGCTGTTGAAGTCTTCGGAAGAAAAGGACGAATCCGAATCCAACCTGAACGAAGACAAAATAGAAGCGTAGTTGGAAATGGGGATCAATCGGATCTTTGTGTAACTGATAGTGCAAAGCGACAACCCGCGAAAGCAAATCGTTGAGATTCAACTTATGAAGCTCGCACTCCGCGAAGTTTCAAAGGATATTCTTATTTTATTATTCTATTTCAATGAAAATGCTCTATTTTCATGTAAATAATGCTTAAGGTCCACATTAATGTAATAATAATAATAATAATAATACCAATTAATAGATGTATTGATTGCTTATACAATTAATAGAACAAGCATAACCGATCCATCTTTCAGCACTGATTAAACAAGACAGTCAATGCTATATCTACCTTCATAATTACATTTCATTCCGCTGACAAAAAAAATATTTTAGAGCCAAAAAAGTAATTTTGTTCCAAATCAAATATATTTCAATTAAATAATGTAGATAAAAAAGAACTAAAGAGAATTAATAGTCAAATATCCAGCCAGTCATTGAAAGTTTCAAAAATCCAAGGGACATTTACACATACCTTGATCGTCTGTTCCGCCTGCGCTTTAATCCATGCAATCTTCCAGAAATGTTTGACCGTAACCTGCCGACAATATTACTACTTGTAAATTGACTATTCAGCATTGGCTGCGCTTCTACACCATTAAACATACGATCAATTTTCTCCGAACCGTGTCGCGACTGAATACTTCGACGATGTCGGCGTGAAGGGAATCGACTGACTCGCGATTTTGTCACCGCAGACAGGTCATCTGTGGCATCTTGTTGTGTTGCCAAATGTGAAGCGCTAGTCGGAGACAGTATCGTGCGCCATTCGGAACGAAGTAGTGGTAACAACGACCTAGCATACCCGACGGTGCCCCATGCAGGTATTGAGCCAGGTGAGAACTTTCTTTGTACACCCAAGTGGTGCAAGGCAGCTTTTGGAGTAGTTAGCGAAGCAGGAAAGGAGCCAGAAGCCAGATTGAACTGCGGATAAACAGTTGGATATGTGCCTTTCTTTGCCATATGTACACAATCTGGTTAAATCGTACAGAACGCAACAACGTAGTGCTTACTTGAAGTAAACTAACAGAAACGTGAAATAAAATCAAATAGTACGAGTTCAGCTACCCAAAAACATTATTGACCAGGTCAATATTTACTTAATCAGTTGGTTCTTTGATTCAGCCATAACTTGTCGTTTTTGGTACGTCAGCATGAACCTTGCCAACATTACTGGGATACTGCTATCCCTCGCTGATGTGCACCATCGAGTGACGACTTATTGTTCAATTAACACCGCGTGTTAAGGTGATAAAGACAACTTTGGAACGTGTGTACCAGACGCCGAAGCCATGTTGTGGTCACAAGTGGAATGTTTGAACAGATGTCAATAAACAAGCTGCCCGTAAGTTCAAGGTGGATGATTGTCTAAGAGCAAACATACTCTGAATTAAAATCATCCACTCTGACTAAGAGTAGACACGTAGTACTCCTTTTCAACCAGCGCATAACTACATATTTTTCAGTTATGATGAAGTGAAGATTCATTTTTTTAAAGATGATAATATATTACTTACTATTGTTAATGTAAATACGACGATTACACGGTGGCGTAAAAGTCGTACTGGGATTCAAAATTTTCGTTGTGTTCTGAGCAGTAGGCAAAGGCTCAAGCTTATCCGCAATGGTTTCTGCAATACACTTAGTAAGAAATTACAAAATTAACGTGTTCTCTTAGAACGCGACGCAGGAGTAAATTGTTTAGCGTATTCAGGTAGAGAATAGGAGACTATTACTAGATGGCTTCTGTGGTATTTTAATGATTGTCTGAAACTTTAGCAAGTTAAACCAACTCTAAATGATTAAAAATAAAACGACAATGCAAATACTCACGGAATACGGGCTTGGTAGTGATACGAAGTCGGAGGTTAACCAACGGAGAGGTGTTAACCACATACAAATAATGGTCCGTTTGATCACCCAGAATTTGTTTGCTAAGAAGATGACGTGCTCCTCGAGTTGGAATTAGTTTAATTGGAAAGGCTGCATAACAAAATACAAAAGGTAAAAATGCATGAATGTACATTCTAGAGATTTTTTAAATTTTTTCTGCTTGCATCCCGGAGAATACAAAAAATGCAGCTCGAGTTATGCCAGTAGAGAAAAGCGTGCACGTGAATTGAGCTTGACTGGAGGTGATGCATTTAAATGATTGAATTGTCTCCCATTTAACATTATATCCAAATTAAAATTTTCAATTTTTTATTTAAAAAATACAATATGTCCATTGGTAGATAGCGTAGAGAAAATGAGGACTGGTTTCTTAAGTGGGTTAAAATTTATTTTATCTATGCACATGAGAACGCCGGTGTTTTAATGGAAGCCCAAATCCATTTTTCGAGAAGAATACACGTACATTTATGTACAGTTTATTCTTAGGAAATAATTTTTGTAATCAAAAGTATGTTTATTGTGTATACATCACGACATATTTCGAGTAAACCTGAACCCGATTACAAAACTTCACATTTAGATGTCCGGGACTGATATTTGATTAGTTATCATTCATCTAATCAAATGGACACCCAAGACACCTATGCTTGAAGGGCTTCAGCGGAGTTATCAAGTGTTTAGGAAATAAAGTGCGACTTGCATACGCCAAGCATACTCCTGATTATTTATTTTATTTCCAACTAAATATGCTATGTAATAATTAAAGGCGATG
Source organism: Eudiplozoon nipponicum (assembly GCA_029291075.1). Taxonomy (NCBI): domain Eukaryota; kingdom Metazoa; phylum Platyhelminthes; class Monogenea; order Mazocraeidea; family Diplozoidae; genus Eudiplozoon; species Eudiplozoon nipponicum. The sequence continues at coordinate 40,942 of JAQBSW010002707.1, read as the reverse complement.
GTGAAAATAAATAAACAAATATGCATAATTAATTATTCAGTAGGAAGAAAAGCACACTCATCGAATAGATCAAAGTAAATTTATTCATTTTGGAATACGAGCTTTAATAAAATTTATAGTAACCTTCTCAGGAGCAAAGATAAAATTTCTTGCTATCTAAGAACATAGGAAGAGTAATACAAAATTTAGATGTGAATATTTATAGTTTGGTCTTGCTAAAATATTGCGATTAAACTTAACCACAAATAAAGTTAAATTGGGCGTTGAGTACACAAGGCTATCCAAATGAATGTATGGAAGATTATTAAGGTTGCATTGTACATGTCACCTGCGTGAGTGCTTTTGGTTTTTTTTATTGGCGAGTTACTAAGTCTTTTTTTGCTACTCGTTTTCTTAATGGTAATCTTACACGTTTAATAGCTTTCTTAAATCTGCTATTTGCCTAACTTCGACCCCGCTTCGTGATGAATGGATCTGTAGCACGAAGTTACCACGATAGGCTCATTAGAGCCAATATTGATTTGTGATGGTTTAGCAAACAAAACAGGAGGTTGGCAAATGGTATGCCTAGCCATTCACCAATAACTAACGTTTTCCTCGTACTCAACGCAAAGCCAGCCGGAAATCAATGCGGCCACATCAACACATCCACTATTGTTCGCCAATATTATGTCTTCACTAATGTGACCTCGGAGACGTTAATGTTCTCTTCCATGTCAACTGCCTCCATTCACACATCCAGATTTAAGAATACAGTTAACCTTTACTTGGTTAATTTTGAGTATTAATTGCGCAGTAAAACAAACCTCGAAAGAATGGTTGTATATCGATAGTACCCGCAGGGATACTGATCTTGTTGTCGATACAACTAGCTAGAGCCTACTAGCCACCAGGCCAGAAATCCAAATATTTACAAACCAAAAAATGTATGCCAGAGCAACATGATTATAATTTTGTCCAAACCGTTCACACGTTCCCTTTATTTATACACAGAAATCGAGAATATTTTACGCAAAAGGTCATTGGATAATCGAGAATTTTTTGTTCTTGAATAGATGATAAATTTATTTCGCGAATACAATAATATATTTCTTTAGTTATGGAGATTATGAGTGTCCATTTGATTAAGTGTACGAAAATCAGTCTTATTTTGCCTTTGAGTTTGATTTATTTTCAACAGTCATACGAGTATTTGTTGCTAATTAAGTGTTGACTTCTGAGTAAGTACGGGTGCAAGTCTTAGGCGGGCAGAAATCATTTTCACTGTATGACTAAGCTATGCTTAATATACTGTTACTCATCTTTCGATAAAATGGTATTCGAACAGGCTTTCGCCTTATTTGGTTAATGCATAACCAATTTATTCTGCCGTCTGCCATATCACATTGTTCAAATTATTTATGGCGTTATCCTAGCAACAGAGCAGGTTATGCAGATTATGGCCCAATATAATTCAGTATCTGTGTAACTTTTGAGTATTTGGATCGGGTGCTTGTTGTTTAATATAAAAGTCTTCGAATATTCTTAAAAAAGTATGCTCGATTATTTTTCATGCAGAACTAAACAAATTATTAAAAAAATGATTACATTCCGTTTCAAATATATGCACTAAAATTGCTCATTTTCCGGACAATCATACGCCTTTATTATTCAATTTCTGCGGTAACTGTTGGTGGATTCTTTTGATCAATTATTTTTCGTACATCCACTATGTGTTACTCCACAATATTTTTTAGGTATGAAGACAGAAATGACAACTGATCTTCGGTGGCCTGTTTCATAATTCGTTGAGTGCTGACAAAGTTGTTTATGCTTGTAATAGTGAAAATTGATTTGTGACATAATTAAACCGGAGCACAGATACTGAAAGTTATAGGCCGTCTCTAAATGTCACCCCGGAAACAATGTTTGGACATTCTCTGTAACAATAATCAGGTGTGGTGTGCTATCGACAAATATTCAAGTATGTATTAGGTGTTGCGAACCTAGTAACAAATTAGTTCAGTTGTGACCAGAAGGATAAACCAAAGGCAGCATGAACAGAGTATAATCTCACATGCACATTCGTTTCTTGCCTCCTGGCGAATGTGCATGAGATTAACTTTCCGTTCATGCTGCCTTTCTTTATCTGGTCCTAACTAATTATATTACCTCTTCTCCTCTATACTAGCATATGAAGGTCCCTTTCTCTAGCGTGAGAGTAAATTTTAATTCTGGATCGGTTTTATGAGCCTGGTTCATCGTTTTAGCTGGGTCTACTGATTCTAAGATGAGCAGGTAAGATCTTAAACATTTCTTAGAATAACAAATGTTCAAGATGTTATACGAATACACCAGTCAGGAGAAGCAAAGGCAGATCCCATAGATAAATTCTTGAAATGTCAAAAAACTGACCTTCAAATGTGAACTGTCGGGCTTTTGCAAATTCAAATATTACATTAAGGTTACTAGTGTGAGCTCGAAGCCGAAGAAGTTTCCGGCCTGACGACCGGTGAGCACTAGCTTGTCGGATCTAATGGGCATACAACCATCATATCCTTTCACGTGACGCCTCGAGTTCAACTTAACCACGCAGTTTCACTTAGTGTTAAATTGTTAGTGACGAAAAAGACAGCAAGCGTGCTTGAGTAAAATAGCAAGTTTTGACTGTTAAAGGAACCTTTGATCACCGGCGCCTGGAAAATAAAGCGAGTCAGCCTTTTTTGGCAGAGTAATGAACAGTAGGAGAATTCTGAATGCAATTTATCGTAGCTCAAATATAACCATAATCAACCAGAACTATAATGAATCCATACTTAATCATCGTTGCGCAGGGCAAAAAGGGCCGCTATATCTTCAAAGTCTTGCAAAGTGGACAAGCGAAATCAGGCTACTGGAGACACCATTTCCAATTCTGCTTCTTCACCTTCACTTTCCTCCTCTTCGCCATCTACCAGTAATGCACTTTTAGAAGCTAAGAATAGGGTGGATAATGATCTAATCACGGAGAACAATTTCGTATCACCACATATCAAAATTTTTTTACATAAAGTAACATTAATATATGCTAGAGTACGTTTTCGCGTCAAAGCATTTAATGTGCGAATATTGAAACAAATTTGGCAACAAAAAGCTCGATTACGCACGTTGGAAACACTTCAAAATTTATATACGTTGCGTATCTCATCAGTATTACGCTACTTGACGCACATCCTTATCTATGCATTATTGGCAACGCACCTGTTGTACCACGGAAAATTCTCAATCCGGACAATGGAGTATTGGTATAATCTTTGCTTCAACAGCTGAAGCTTATTTAAATGAATGGATTCTTTTAAACAGCCGACTTTGTGCGGCACGTGTCCACTAAAATGAATACCAGAAGCCTTAATCAAAGCTCCTCACACCAATTGCAGCACAGACGACAGCAAATTCTCCGATTAGCAGAGCAATAGGCACAAATCTAGTAATGGCTACGATGAACATGATATGAATGCCCAAGTTGAATGCTTAAACGACGCAGAATTTTATCTAGGTGGCAAATAGACTATAGGCACAAAGCATAAAGATAGCTGCACGGAGCGTAGGTTATACTAGATTAGCACAAGCATCAAACATAGTGTAAGGTGTTGCACTACATGGCGTCTACCAGCCCCCGGAGAATTGTGGACTCAAACAAATCATGTAGCAATTAGTTAAAGACGTCATGGTTTCATCTAGGACTGCCGTTAGTTTTAGAACATGTATGTTGACTTGAATCAGGCCCATACTATTTGTAGATTTTTAATAAAATTTATCGTATACCCAAAATAAGGCCAAAACTTAACTAGGTGCAAGCAAATTCGAACAACTATCTTTTAACAAAAATATGAATACAAGTTAAGATCGAAGTTAACTGATCGAGAAAATTTTAAATTTACTGTAGATGAAGGTAATACACGTAATGCACAATGCATGTGCTACGTTGTGGCTTCTTTTACTACCGTAGAATTATTTATAGTGTCTCTGAAAAGGCTAGTGATTCCCGAAACGAGGCGTCAAATTCCTGCTAACTCAGCTTATAATACTTGTAGAACTATTAGACGCCAAATTAAGCACAGTTTTAATATTCATCTTGAATCCTTTTGGACCAGAAAGGCTAAAGAGGTGGAAATAGCATTCACATAAGGTATCAGACAATCCTTGTTCCAATTTATTCGCGTAATAGATCGGCATAAATTAAAGTTGTGTGGAATAGTAAATGATAGTAAAATTAATCTAGTGACCGATAATATCTATCTTATTGCTATCTGAGCTGAATATCACAAAGATCAATTCTCGACATATGTATAAGGCCAAACCCACGAAGGTATGCCTGTATCAGTCGTACGGCACGCTAAGGACGGTGGCGATATAATTTCCGAGGCGTTATACAACCTATTTCGTATCATATGAAATGAGGAAACCGTGCCGGTTGCTTGGTATGAGCCGACCGGCATTCCTATCTTTGAAAAGGGCAATCGTAAATAGAATGATAACTGTCGTGGTATTTACCTGATTTTCGGATTGCGTACCGAATTGTTTGAATCCACTGTCTTCATGATTTCGCCAGATATTTCGATCTCCGGGAATGGAGATCTTTTTCAATGGTAAGCACATCACCCACTAAGTTGACAATCAATATGTATAGTGGAAATATTAGTCTAAACTGTCCCATTTATACTTGTTGTTAGATCTCTTAAGCATAACTTGTTTTTTTTAAATGCTAGGAAAGTGTATGTCAAATTGGTTTTTGTATATGTCGTGGTATCAGCTTCATTCCATCCGAATCAAAGTTATTTTCGCTCATTACCTTACGCCTTACCTTAAAGCAAATTCTTGAATATCGATCTATAGCCAGATCTATATAGCCATTCAACAAGTCCTTTTCCTATACGTCAGTGCTTCACTTGACTCAGTGGATAGCACCACTTTATTCGATATTTCCTCGAAAAAAGACATACCGAATAAATTTTTAAATCTTAGACGTGATCTACAACAAAAATACTTATGGTCGCCTTAGGATCTACAATAATTTATCAGACAAATTTACTTTTAGTAAAGTGTTCATCATAGCCGCCTACTTTAACCACTATTATTATTATTCTATAGCACCGACACTATCCAAGCCACCATGAATGGATTAGCCATCGTCGATTCATCTTTCGGCATGACAGTAAATCTTCTAAATATGATTTCCTTCTAAAGGATCACCCATCACTCACCGCAACTCTCGACTTAAATGTGACAGTTTAAACGTAGTTGACGGATTAGCATGTCCTGGTAGCTGTACAAATAGTTCAAGCAATATAAGTGACCTAGGTGAATACAAGAATCGTGAATGCTAGAGTAGCTTTCTACAACTTTCGCCATTCGTTGAAAGATCCGAGTATTTCATACGGTCTTAAAGGTCGTGTATGAGATGCATTTTTATGTGCACAACTGCTTTGTCCTTTAAAATCGATGACAGATGTTTACAGGCATTCGACCGCTGTTGTTTAAGAAGACAAGCCCACATAGGTTTCCATGAAGGAATAAGCAACACTGATATTCGAAGATGCATTTTTGGAACGGCAACTTCCAAAACCTGAATAGCATTACCATAGTCTTAGTAAATCTGATGTTTGGAAAACAGACACATAAGTTAAAAAAAGGAAAGTAAACTCAAGCGATGCATTCTTTAAAAGATATATTGTATTAAAAATATTAATCGGCTTTTTGGCTTCGTCAATCAATTACCTAACAATATCTAATATAATGTTCAAATCACTTATCTGTAATAAATTCAATTATGCTAGAATTGAAATCCAGTCACCAGAAAGTATATCCAAAAACAAATTTAAGCTAATATGAGCTTTTGCTAAACACTTAATATACAAAATTGTAAAAAAAACTGTTGTCAATCAGAGCGTCGAAAACTGTCTGCATAATTTAGCTAAACAGAGAAAACCAACAAACAGTAAAAACCAATAACAACACTCAAATACATGCCAACAGTAGACTCACATGTCTGATTATTAAAATTACTCCGTGCCTCTAAGTGACCGCTTTGTGGGAATCCATTCAACAGATTTGGTTGGATGTCTGTGCCAGCACTCAGTCCCATCACACCATCAGTCAGAAACTTTTTCCTTCTTGGAAATCGCTTTTCACGACGCCTCTGGGATTTCGCATCAAAGAACTGATTGTAGTTATCGCGTTCAACATAGTTATTATCTAATTCGCCATCTTCGACAGTTACCCGGTTCCGACTTTGGCAATCAACAACATGTTTCTCTCCTCTTTCCATTTTTTGTCCCCGGCAAAATACAGGTGATTCCTCGTGCATATCAGATAGACTGCGCACAAATCTTCCTAAACGGCGACTTTCATTAAGCTGAGGAAGACTTGCCATAAGGTTATTTCCGGAAACCTTGCGAGAACGCTTAGTTCTAGTAGGCCGTTTGTTGTTATTTTCCAACGATCTGTTTTCGACGCCCATCACGTCCGAATTAACTGGAGTCGCGGAAGATGTTTTTAATGATGCAAAAGATGGTGATGAAGTTGATGCTAGACGAACAAACCGGCCGCTGTCCAGGCCGAGTTGTTCTTTTGCGTGTCGCTCTTCTGTAAATTTGGGAACCGCTTGTGGCAAAGCCAATGCTCGAATTTCTACGTAGGCAAAACATTCTACAATTAAACATGGAAATATTGTCGGTTAACTAGGCAAATTCCAAACAAGAGGCACAATTGAAAAAATATTAACTGCAAAATAGAAGTGTAATCCAGTACAAGTTAGTGTTTCCTTGTGATATTGAACGATAATTAATAAGGCTTGTGGACACTTAAAGCTAACAAATAAAACAGTCACAAGAGAAGTTATCAAAATAGTAATCAACTGTGAAGAAAAGCTAAACATAACAAGCGGTCTGTGAAGTTATAAAACTAGATGTTTATATTTTTAGCGCCAATAGTCCCTCTGCTCTGTGAATAAAATATAGTCGATGGCTGGATCGATAGAAAAATGGTTTGGATTTGCTTCTATTTCTGAACACTGAACGTGAACTATGACAGATATACTGCTAGTGTAGTGTTGAAGCATTGCTCGTGTTTCAGGCGAAAGAACGCATTAGAAGTATGCAACTTAAATCCTTATATCCAAAAAATGCTCCCGATGTACAATAAATAGGATATGGAAAAAAAGATAAAAAAATAATCTAGAACTACATGCATGACCAAACAATTATCCAACCATTCCTAAATATTATAAAAACTTATTTCAACAACATATTAATAACGGCGATAGATAACCGGTTAGGAAAGAACCAGAAACAAAACGAATGTTACCTAATAGACAAAAGAACCTACCCAAAATACAGGCGTCCAGATTTTCTCCAAAGAGATACGAGGTTCAGTTTAGTAACTATTTCGAAATAATCCAATAACCAGATGTCAGACTATGCTAAAGAAACAGCAATAACGGAAATTTAAAAATAACTCAACAGCCATAAACTCGAATCGATTGTATAACTGGAAAGTAAAATAAAAAAATTACAAATTTTCATTCGCAAGGCAATACAAACTCAATGTGTAATCTAAATTTACATATAGTTCGGCTTGATAGATTTTATTTAGACTAAAAATTAAGAAATAAATCTATTTCATGTTTTCATCTCTCTTTCTCTCGCTCACTCTCTCTCCCCATATATATATAAAAACAAACTTTATACATGGAATAATATTTATTGATAAATTTTATTTCTACCAGAATCTACAACCATTATTCTGAATTCGTTAATATATTCGTTCATCCAATCCCAACTGTAAATTTGTCGTAACCAATCCCCTTTCCGCTATGTCTCTTTGTTTTACGCAATTTAGACCACTCCTTTTGCGTAACGTCATGTGGTGTGTCATCGCTTTCATTGTAAGTGCGTCCGTAATTGACGGGTGTGTCGTATTTTGCGGAGCGTAGGCTATTTTTGAAGGCCTGTCAGTTTTGTCTTTATTCCAGTCCAATTTAATTTTCTTTGTGAATTACTTTCTGTACGTTTAAGCAGGCGTTCAGCTTATTAATTGCAATAGCTTCAAAAGCCAGAAGCATTTTTTTCCGTTTTTGCCTTGTACAGAACTGAAAAATTGTTACTACTAACAGTGTGACCTGTGATAAGTACATGTTCGCAAATTGCTGATTTTTGTGGGGGATCTGCACGCCTCTTTTATTAATAAATGTTTTTCCATGGATTGAGTGTGTTGTACCCTTCTTATGTGCAAAAACAAAAAGAAATTTTATCAGATACAAAGTATCTACTCATGGGCCTATCTTTATATAATGTGAAAAGCAAAACAAGATAGAAATATGTAAACATAAAGAGAGTGTGAAAAAACGGAAACAATTTTATTAAAGCTCGCATTTCACAAGAATATATATATATACGATAATCTATCGAACGTCTCAGTTTTACACAAATCATAGCGTGGACATTTCGTAAAAAATACGAAGCTCCTTAAAGGAAAAAACAAATATCGAAACAAAACATACACAAGTCTCACCAACATTATATTCTACTCGGCTGACAAGGAATCACACAACCAACAATAATATACTAGCATCCAAGCGTACCCAACAATCCATATGATCAGCATTACCAAATAGTCCTCTAGATTGGCGAAAAACTGATGTAAAAATATTTGCGAAATCAACATTATTATTATCATTAATAGCGCTCGGAATCCAACAAAAATATAAGTGATTAACAGTGCAATCGGCATACCCTATATGTTTATCAGGAAAAAACAGCTTGTGGACCATCTTCATCTTCATCATCATCCTCATCATCATCATCATCATCATCAAGGCCAGCTGTACAGAAGCCAAAAGTGACTAATGCCTCACTACTATATAATCAAATCATCAGTTGGTGGAGCCTTATTTGTTGTTCTAACTAATAGCACCGGTTGGCATACCAAAAATATGTCTACAGATGTCAAAATTGATAATTCCTTGTTGGTAACCAACATGTGCTATGCTTCACAAAAAACGATGGTCGAATGCCTGTAAGCGTCTAAAATCACCAATTCTAAGAGTTCAAGTTTCACTAGCGTATCGAAAAGACGACCTTTACATAAATAAATATACAAAAAGAATGTCACCTACTCACACACAGATACCAAACTATGCAACAGCAATGCAATAAACAAATAACTAGATCCAGATATGCCCATGCCAAAATGGAAAATTTAACCAAGTCTCTCCCCTGAATTTCGTTTGCCACTAAACTTCAAATGATTTTCTCTCATTTAAACATCTTTGGTCAGAAAGGTTATGGTAGACAATGTCAAGTGCCCAATATCGTGAATGATAGCAGACAGCCAGGAGATAACTCGCCTACTTCTCCTGCGAATCCAGTGGCCTAGCGAGCAACATGTGAAAGTGTCTAGTCAGCACAATCGACGTTCCAGAAAAAGATTTCATAGAAGTGGTACATCACAGGATGGCTTCATTAATGCTTCTGAGCACTCATTTGACAATAACCTGAACTAAATAAAAAGAATGCCTCGAAAAACAAGCTTTCCAGCAATAGTATCATAACCTAAGAGTACAGGACCGACTGTATGCCTGGCCTGAGAACCATGAATTTAGTGTTCAGGTGAAAAAGCGAGCGGAAACCGGTCCACTTTGTGTTACCAGATATTTAAAAAAGCAATCCTTGACTGGAAATAGAGCGCCATTTTGTACGATCATAGGCTCCGAATCAACGTTGCCCATAAAGACTGCTTTTTATGCGCGTAGTTTTAGACCGTCACAATTAGACACTCCTTGAGCACAATTAAGGGCGTTGAAGATCTTTTTCCGTTTCTTCCGTCATAAAAACATCGACCATTTATTCGAGGCCTAAAAGCCAGCCTCTATCACCGAACTCTTCAGAGTGTATCATCATAAGTTCAAGAAAGACTACATCGACAATATAATTAAACAGGATGAGAGCAACGATACATCATTGTTGAACGGAGGAGCCAATCGGAGATGGTTAAAAGTTCCTTAATAGTGCGAGCACATGTCCATGAGTCATTATGCCAAGTTTCGAGCAAAGGAAATATTATAAACGGGATGCCATCACGCGAGACAGAGGCGGAGCAGTCTGACTAGTCTACGAAAGCAACAATAGTGGACAGCTCATACCGGTTGTGCGTATCAATAGTGCGGCGGAGAGCTTGGATTCGATCCAGCTCCGATCGAAACTCTGCCCTAGTTAACTATTCTCACTTTTCGCGAATTCATCTTAGGATAATAGCAGTAATCACCTTTGACGCAGCACATAGAAGGTTGGCACAACAAAGGTTGACAGAAGTGCTAGTATCAACTTTTTTCTGAATAGGCACCAGAGCAGCACTTTTACACTCATTTGAGACGGATTCCTCCCTTTAGATTATGATAATGGGCTTACGCGTGTCCTCCTGAATCTCCATTCCACCAAATTTGTCAAGTTCGAAAAGGAGGCAATTGACTCCAACAGTTTCGCGAACCCTGAAAAAATCTCAGGCATGTATCGTCTCATTAAAAACAAGTTTCACTGTAAATTTTGTAATTTATGGGTTTCACATCACCATTGCCCACGCAGTTCGCAATGTGCAATAGATTAGGGTGTTTTTTGATGTGGTCAACGCATTACACCTTATAAACGGATGACGCCCGTACACACTTAGGGAAATAGCAACAGCATCGACATAGTCGTATGCCTATTAAATCCAAGGAATCGTGCATTTGAGCACAACTTTCACACCTAGCAGTCACTAACCGACCTCTAATTGGAGGTTTTAAGTCAGCACCATTATTGTATACTCACTGGCGAGTAAGCGACGATGTTGGTTCTTCCACAATTTCGCAGAGCTTCCAAACCTGGGGGACCAACTTTCAGACCCATCTGAAGAAGGTCGTTTTCGCTTTTCCGCCCTGAAAAACTAAAAACATAAAGCGACACATTTTATCCTACGCGTCGACTGATGCAGTATAAAATCATTATTGATTTTGTTAATCACGTTACTTTGTGAGTTATAACGGAAATCAAGTTGAAGGCTTCTAGTTTCGATGAATGATACTGGCCAAAAGCTAACCAGCTCGTAGATGGTCTTCTAACCAAGACTTATGAGCACGACCTGGCCATTGATTTGATTTAAAAGACTTCCCTCTTAGATAGCCCGCCGATCAAATATAACGAGCGCCATCTGCACAGTAAAACTGCTATTTTTAAAGACGCGATAAATCGCTTTCGTCCTTTCTCCTGAAAATGCAAGCATTCCTGCTATTTCCTAGCGACAAACTAGACTTGGATGTCAGAGGCTATTTGAGCCACTAACCATAAATGTATTGACAGTTTCACGAACGTAACCCTAATAACCTTGCGAGCCACACATACAGTCATTCATAATCATAAATCAACACGCAATTAATTAAAAAAATCGTTACAGTACAACAGAAAATAAGAATTGTGCTCAGAAGAAAGCAAACCATGAATAAGAATTAAAGAATAATTTGTGCTTACAAGTAGTCTCTAAGTGAACTGGCCATTATCCACGATAAGCACACTCCATTACTCAAAATGTTTCCTTTTTCTAAAATAAACTATATATTTTTTTTGAATTACATATTATATTAAATTCTAATGACCTAAAAATTGTGTAGCCGAAATTTTCCGATAATTACAATGTACCGTCCTATTATTCTACATTCTTCTACCAAATATATAGTGGTTAAAGGGCGTAATACCGGCTCCTACTGATGAGTCGCCAGTAAGCACGAAACTAATGTGCATGAGATTATACTTTCCGTTCATGCTGCCTTTGGTTTATCCTTCTGGTCACAACTGAAATAATTTGTTACTAGGTTCGCAAAACCTAATACATACTTGCAGTTACAATGTATGTTAGACTACTAAAGGTGAGAGCCACATATCTTAATTTGCTTTCCATACATATGCCCTACGGTTTGAATCTCCCTATTAAGACTCTGTGGATGATCATAATAGGTTGAAACGCGTCAGTAAATGTGACTGACGGTAGTTTTCTATGCAGTTGCATGACTGGTTAAATACAATGGGATTGGTGTTTACATCAAGCTCGCAAACTTGATTTAAATTACTGTTACCATTACCCGCGCAATCAATGATTGTTAAAGTTACGAACTATTGTACATACCTGCATTATAATAGCTTTGTGCTTAACTAAAATTTGCACATGACTTATGTGCCTTGGGACATCACTGCCAAACCGAACAGATGATTCACTAAATTTTACTTAGATGCAGATATTTTGGCGCGTGAATGAAAAATATTTAATTTGTGGTTTATAAAAATGAGCAATTCACAAACAACGCCGTTTAGATTTGACACATGCAAATAAGAAAATGTTCAGACGTTTAATAAAGAATGCAGTAGAAACATAGAACCTGCTAATTGACAGTTTTGACAGCTAAATCTCAACGTCGGAACCTCGAACCAGTACGCTCCGCCCATTCCGTCAAAATAAAAAGTATGAAAGTAGGCAAGGATTTATTTTAGAATGAGAAAATACCCCATGCATGTTCCAGACAACATCGACACGTTCATTTACAAATTACCAGTCTAACTTTATCAGAAAAACAGATATGAGACTTATCACTGACCAAAATTCTGTATATTACCAGCTGATAAGAAACAAACGACAGAAATAAGAACAAAAACCACACTAATGATTCAATATGGCATGAAGAATTTCACAAGTCCAATTTTGTCTCCTACTTAAAACTGAAATAGGCGTTGCCTATGGACATTTCAAAGTAAATTCAACATCCTGCACAGATTTAAATGTAAAAATAGTTGTGCTCACGGCACTTTTGGTTCCTCAGGTGAAGTAGAATACTATAATGCCGAGAAATTATTAAAAATTTTTGTTTTGTGTCAAAAAACCGGTTCACGAGCATCCCTTTAGACAAAACCATCGATTTTCATTGTAGGTTCATAGACAGTAACCGCTCATCATTACTTATACCTACAACTCTCCTAACAAGATTCCTTAGCATGTGCAACTTTAATAGTTAAATTAATTTCTGACAGTCAATATTTAACGAAAGTCGCTGGAGTGGCGGTGGGCAATCCGTTTGGAATTCTACTGCTTCATACCTACATGTTCAATTTGGAAGCATTAAAACTAGAATCACTTACACTTCTATACAAATCCCAGGTAGGTTGAGGACACCTTCATAATCCTGAATGAAAACTCTGTAAAAAAATGAAATACTTAAAGATTTTGAACAAAATAGACTATCACACTAGCACAATGTCATTCTTTGACGCATTGCTATTGAAACAGGAAGATGGTGACCTAAGGAACAACAAAAAAAAATATCGAAAGCAGACATGGACCGGACAGTATGTCCATTACCAAAGCGCTGTCCCAATTGCCCAAAAGAAAGATTTAATTCACAATTGACGAAGCTCCATAAAGAAAATTGGAAACATTAAAACTAGAATCACTTACACTTCTATACAAATCCCAGGTAGGTTGAGGACACCTTCATAATCCTGAATGAAAACTCTGTAAAAAAATGAAATACTTAAAGATTTTGAACAAAATAGACTATCAAACTAGCACAATGTCATTCTTTGACGCATTGCTATTGAAACAGGAAGATGGTGACCTAAGGAACAACAACAAAAAAAAATATCGAAAGCAGACATGGACCGGACAGTATGTCCATTACCAAAGCGCTGTTCCAATTGCCCAAAAGAAAGATTTAATTCACAATTGACGAAGCTCCATAAAGAAAATTGGAAACATTAAAACTAGAATCACTTACACTTCTATACAAATCCCAGGTAGGTTGAGGACACCTTCATAATCCTGAATGAAAACTCTGTAAAAAAAATGAAATACTTAAAGATTTTGAACAAAATAGACTATCACACTAGCACAATGTCATTCTTTAACGCATTGCTATTGAAACAGGAAGATGGTGACCTAAGGAACAACAACAAAAAAAAATATCGAAAGCAGACATGGACCGGACAGTATGTCCATTACCAAAGCGCTGTTCCAATTACCCAAAAGAAAGATTTAATTCACAATTGACGAAGCTCCATAAAGAAAATTGGAAACATTAAAACTAGAATCACTTACACTTCTATACAAATCCCAGGTAGGTTGAGGACACCTTCATAATCCTGAATGAAAACTCTGTAAAAAAATGAAATACTTAAAGATTTTGAACAAAATAGACTATCACACTAGCACAATGTCATTCTTTGACGCATTGCTATTGAAACAGGAAGATGGTGACCTAAGGAACAACAACAAAAAAAATATCGAAAGCAGACATGGACCGGACAGTATGTCCATTACCAAAGCGCTGTCCCAATTGCCCAAAAGAAAGATTTAATTCACAATTAACGAAGCTCCATAAAGAAAATCTGTTGTAAAGAATTCCAATGACAAGTAATGGCGCTGATGCAAAAAAATTTATTTACATAAAGAATGTCTAAGTCTGTTTGTTGAAACAAACATTAAGCGTAAACGAAAAAAAGCAATGAAGCGGTACCCAACCAAAAAACGATATATGCCAATATACATTTTAAAAGAGGAGGCACAATCCAAAGGAGTTACTCAAAGCTTTAAAAAAACTATCACCTCCTCGGATGCCTAATAAACAATTATAGTTAAATGTTTCTTGAAGGAGTTGCCTTGATGCGCACCTGGAATAATTGTAATTACCTGATCTGCGTTTTGACTAACGCAGCTTTCATTGTTCCAGTAATTTTCTTTCATCAATATATTTCGGCCTTGCTTACCGTAGGCCTTCATCAGTTGCATTTCACGAAGCAAATGAAGCAAGTGTGCTATTTCCTCTAGTCGTAATATTTATATACCTCAGACCGACCTTTCAGTAGATATTCGCGTGTCACATGTGTGTGTGTGTATGTGTGTGTGTGCTCTTTCATAACCGTTGTTTTCATCTAACTAATTTCGACCAGAGTGGCTGAATAATAATTTATCAATTGCATGCAATAACTATTCGTTTTATATAGTTGTCTGTAAAATAAACATGCATGCATGCATACATAAACTGAACAGTCCATTGTTGTTCATTATTACAAAATGTCATAGCTACTCAATGCGCTATGAAGGTCGGACTGGCCGATTACTAAAGAAGCGAACTCAAGAGCACTTCGGATCAGGCATGTGGCTGGCAAAGGAGAGAACGTGTCCACAATTGATGAACACATTGTTCATAGAAAATAAACTCACACAAAAAATCGGAAGGATATCCATGTGTTTTGCACAGTAAGCAACGAACAGCAAAAGAAGCAACTAATGTTTAACTGCCGTATAGCCATAAGAAGCAAAACAAAAAAAAATGAAATTTTAATAAACAAGACAAAAATAATAATTTAGGTGCCCAAATTATTAGTGAGATTTACGACAGAGAGAGAGAGAGAAAGTACCTAGTTACAGTGAGTATATGTATCTAGATAACTCACAGAAGAGAGGCAAACAATACCTCTGCACAACACCATTATGGCCAAGTCAACTTTGAGGAAAGGCAACATCAGCAATACGGCTTCCTTGCGGGTTTCACTTTCTTACGTCGTAAATAATACCAAACCTGGCAGCTAACTCTGCCCTAATAAGAAAAGAATGTTACAAAGATGATTCTGCTAGGAATCTGCAACTAGATCGCCGCTGAGCCAGATTCGATGCCATATCGCGCATAGTTTCCAACCAAGAAATATGATGCGCACATTGACCTCATCCTGGCAGACGAGTAGGTCCTATGCTACCCGATTTTGATGCTAGTGACTTTAACTGCTTCTGTCATGTCAACATTTGCCCACCTTGTTTCCAATCTGGCGCCGGATGGGATCAATCAAATTGAGAGGATACGCAAAATGTGACCGAGCGAACGAAGTTGATGGAGCCTTATTTTTTCTAACGAGGAACACTTTTTGGCAAATACAAAAATCAATCTCTGGACTTCAACGGTGGTAATTGGTTGTTGGTAACAAACATGTGCTATGCTTCTCAAACAACGATTATCGAATGCCAGTAAGCATCTAAAATCATCAACTTTAAGGGGCTAAATCTCACTAGCGTATAATAAAACTGCGCGTACAGATGCATCGTAAACACGACCTTTAAGGCCGAGTGAAATACTCGAGTTTTTCTATAAAAGGCAAAGGTTTGAAAAAGTTAATCTAGCCTTCGTGTTTCCCATACTCATCCCGTCAGACATATTGCCTGAAGTATTTAAACATGTCAACTGTCCAGATATTTTCTCTACAGTCGCAGAATTGGAGTGAGTGTTGGGTGATACTGTAAAGGTTTCATACATTTAGAGGGTGCAAATTTCATACTGAAAGACGTATTCTATTATATTCAATGTGGCCTGAGCAGAATTTCAATTGTCGAATAATATTTGGCGCCTTGCTTCGAGTATCTCCATTGATTTTACAGAGACCCAATGATTATTTCTACGGGCCCTGCATAGTGTAACTCATCTTGTTTCAAAGTAAATTAGAATTTTCGCCATCAAGACCAGTTAGCTTTGACTATAGAATATTTTCATATTTTGTCAGAAAGACGGTTGTTCGAGTTTATCCTTATTTATTTTCCAGAAAAATTTTAGTGAAAACCTACAACGAATAAGAGCATGATCCGAGTCGACGTAAGTGTTCCAAAAAAACCATTGGTTAATATATATATATATATATATATATATATATATATATATATATCGTTAATTTGTCATTATTTATAAAAAAAATTTTGTTTTTCGCTTGGCTTCGTATGATTGTATGGTAGTGAACAGTATTTATTATTGGATTTTGTATGGCTGTTCAAAATGGTATATAGGCATACATACGTAGATATATTGTAAAGGAGAACCGTAATCCCTGGAATAGCACTTATTAATATTATTTCTATCAGAATTTACAGCCAATAATCTGGAAACGATAGTAATATTCCAGCTCAACAAATCATAGCTGCGAATTTGTCTTAACCAATTACATCTTAACTGTCTTGGAATTACGCAATGCATACTACTTCTCTTTCGTGAGGCCATATGTGTCACTGCCTTCATTTTGAACGTGTCCGCAATTACTGAATGTTATTACATTCAAGGTTGTGAACTTGATATAAACACCAGACCCGTTTAGTACATAAATTTGTCAGGATAATCTAAGAATTGTATAGTGTAGAAAAGGCAATTCGTTCAGTACACCGGTTTCGACCTTATTGGGAACTACTCATGTACTGGCCAGAATGTTTCGCGGACAGGGCTCGAAATTGGGCACATCTGCTTCGGAATTTGGTGCTCTAACCTCTGAGCCACACTTCCGCACACTACACTTCACACAATTTTCAGTTATATACTAACTAATGTAACTTGGTTAGTCTACTTTTTCCTTTTGGTGGAGCTCATATGGCATCCATTTAGACCCGAGGTTCCAACTAACCATCCCCAATCTGTCATTACTGAACAGACACCACACTACACGAGGAAGTGGTATTGAAATGAACATTTATATAATTAAACGAACATTGGTTGCGCGAGCGATAATAGCAATTACTTGACCTTGATATAAGCACCCGACCCATTAATTACTTACATAAGTCAGTATAATCTAAGAACTTTATAGTGTAGAAAAGGCAATTCATCCAGTAGTCTGTCATTACTGAACAGACACCATACTACATGGGGAAGTGGCATTGAATTGTACATTTGTATAATTAAATGAACATTGGTTGCGCGCAATCAATATTCGTTTAATTACTGGATATGTCGTGCTTTGAGACACGTCTGATATTCTACAAGGTTTGTTTGTTATGTTTCTGTTCTAAGCCAACATGGCTTATTTTAGAATTATTTTTGTGTCTAAGCAAGGATTTAGTTTATTAATAGCGATAGTTTTAATAGCCCGAAGCATTTTTTCAGATTATGCTTTGTATAGAACCGATAAATTATTACAACTACCAATTTAACCTTTGAGTATCATATGTTCATAAATCGCTGATTTTTGCGAAGGAGCTGCGTTGACTTTTAATATATTTTTTTAAGGAAGATGCTGTTTTATTCTAGTTTGGAGCCACTTTTATGACTTAGCAGATGTACTGAGTGTTGCGGGTAAATTGAAATTTATATACAGATAATGGTGTATGCGACTATGAATTTATTGCAATTAATCAACGAAATCCTTGCTTAAGCGTGCAAAACACAATTCGAAAAGAAGTCAAGTTGAACTGGAATAAAAACATCACAAACAAACCTTGGAATGTAACAGACATGTCTCAAAATACGACACACCCAGTAATTGTGGACACATTTAAAATGAAGGCGATGACATGTAATATAGCTTCACGAAAAAAATTAGTTTACACTGCGAAACATTGTGTGTAGTGTGCGGCAGTGTGGCTCAGTTTTTTAGAGCACAAAATTCGAGCCCCTTCCGAGACAAATTCTTCACAGTACGTGAAACCGTTCTACTGGATGAACCGCCTTCTCGAAACTATAAAATATTTAGTTTATACAGAAAAATACATGTAAATAATGGGTCAGGCGCTTATATTCATATGGCAACCTTGATTTAACTAAGAAATAAGTAGTTTACATTGCGGAATAGCAAGACAGACATAGCTAAGGTGTGATTGGTTGCAAAAATTGTGCATTTATAAGCGGATGAACAAAAATATCAGTAGGTACTTCAGAATAATGGCTGTAGATACTTGTGTAGAAAAGATTTATTATTAAGTTATGCCATAAACTATCGCGGAATATATAAATACACACACACACACACACACATATATATATATATATATATATATATATATATATATATAATATATGTTCTATAATTGAAGATTGTGGGTGGCAAGTTAGAACTTAAGATCAAAATAGATGCCACGAAATGACAATGAAAATTTAGTACAGTGGTACTCGAGATACTAGCAGCCTAGCATACGAGTTTTTTTTAGATACGAGCCGGAGTTCGGGCCATATTTTCATTCAAGATACGAGCCCAAATCCGAGTCACGAGCCGTGCTTCCGGAGCGTTCCGATAGTTGGCGCGCATGGTCAAGCATAATCCGAGAGAATCTCTCGCTCACTCGCAGGTGTTACCAGCTTGAATCGAAGTGTATCTTGTGTGCTGTTCTCTTTTCTGCTTGATTTTTGCGTGATTTCTGAACTTTTTTGTGTGTTATCATCGGGCCGAAGAAAGTGACTACTTAGGACAATAGTGACAGGAAGAAGAGGATGATGTCGATAGAACTAAAGCAAAAAATAATAGAAAAATATGAGCGTGGCATACGAGTGATTGAACTCACAAAGATCTATGACCGTAGTACATCGACAATTTGTACGATATTGAGGCAGAAGGATGTCATCAAGAGTGCTACACCAGCAAAAGCAGCCACAATTCTTTCCTAATTAAGGACAAATATCCACGAGGAAATGGAGAAGCTTCTGCTCGTGTGGGTGAAAGAGAAGGTGTTGGCAGGAGATACACTGACGGGACGGTAATATGCGAGAAGGTAAGGAGTATTTATGCTGACTAAGTAAAGAAAGAAACACCATATATTGCATTTGTTATTTATACGTTTGTTTGTTATTTAAAACATATATTTATTCATAATTTACAATGGGTTGGAGATTTTTCATAGGTCCAGAACGGATTAAATCGAATTCAGTAATGATAAATGGGAAAAATTTGATTGAGATACGAGAAGATTGACTTACGAACTCGGTTCTGGAACGAATTAAACTCGTATCTCGAGGTACCACTGTATATATATATATATATATATATATATATATATATATATATATATATGCAGGTATAAGCAGTGCTTATCTGAAAATAGCTAAACACAAACCTATTATGATAAGTTCAGTATGCATCCTGTCAGCTTAAAAGTGAAAAGTCATTACTGTAGTTCACTTTCCAAAGTGTGAAATACAAAAAGTACAACACTTTAACAGTATTAATGTTAAGTGCATTATTTTGAGAAATTTCCACTACATTCAAATATCGAAATAATTGAACTAAGTAAGAAACCTTATATACATAGTCTTTAATAAGAAAAACAGAAAAAGAGTCCCCCTAGCACAGAACTTCACAGTCCCTTATATCATAGGGAAAAGAAGAATATACATTTTTAAAATTCCAAGTCCTTATTACTAAAGGTTAAAAAATGAGTGCTAACAGCGAGTATATATATATATATATATTATATATATATATATATATATATATATATATATATATATATATATATATACCATTTTTATTTGCATTTGAATAATTTACATAAAGCAATTTCCTCCCCTTATATTTTCATCCACCCAAGGTAAGCGGGCAATATTCGCCCAGAGAACTACACTTTCAGGTGCCAGTGTCAAGGTTCCCTTCAGTAGCTAAACCTTGCCCTCCACGTCTGGCATGATTGTTCTCATTCCGCCACTACCTATGCAATACTAAATTTCGACTGCAGTAAAGCCGAATTTGAGGCCTCACATGATACAGGATGGCTCCATCTCGATGATACTGACAATGTTCATCCTAGAGTACGACATTTTAGAGCTTAGTAGTTATACGACCGACAATATCAATGACTACGAGTTAGTTACTTTTACGTATATTTCTATGCATGTATGTATTTATGTATGTTTGTGTGTAGAAATTCATTTATGTGTATATGCCACTTCCCACGTCTAACTTAACTTAATATAATATAATTACTCAAAATTTGTCTAATGAGGAATAAAAAAACATGAATACAGAACTAGCAGTAGAGATTAAATTAAGTTAAATAATAATTAATGGTGACACACAGTAAATATCTATAAGCACATCCCACTTGAAGGGAAGGCTAATAAAAAGGATAAGTTGATTTTCAACTGAAAATTGTGTAGTATGCGGCAGGATGGCGCAGAGGATAGACACACAGACTCCGAAGCGGACGTGTTCAGATTTGAGCCCTGTCCGTGGAAAAATTCTGCACGGTACAATAACTGTTCCCAATAAGGACGCGCTCGGCCTACTAGATCAATTGCTTTTGCTACCTTATACAGTGCTTCGTATGTACTGAAAATGTATATATAATGCGAATATTATTTAAATAACTGTTATCACCACTCGCGCAATCAATGCTGTTTTTACCAATAAACATGAAGGACATTTCGAGTGAAAATCAATTTAAAAAAATCCCTGCTAGATGCTTCTTACCTAGACATAGCCACTCAATAAAAAGTCAGCCACAAGTATTAGATGCACAATTAATTAAGATGCACAATAAAAAACTAGTCAGAGCAGTTTTACCGTTACGAAAATACAATAACATACCCAAAACTCAAATAGTGACCCTAACGAGAACCGGGGTTACAGTATATATATATATATATATATATATATATATATATATATATATATATATATATATATGTGTGTGTGTGTGTTTTCAAATACTAATGTATCAGAAATAAGCATAATTGCAGATTTTTAATCAATATTATACTTTAATAGAAGTTTGTTCACGTAAATAGAAAATACCTGACTGCGGAACAGTGGACCATTGCGAGTTTTGCGTATGTTCAACACGTAAATCACACCGTTCAATCACCACCTCCATATGAGTCATTTGTTTCGAGCCATGCAACCTGTTAAAAGATTTTAAATTTATAAGATGTTGAACTTAGTTAAAAGTATATCTTAAAAAATCCAACAGGCTATAACCTAAAAAAACATCCTTTAGCATTTGTCTAGGAAGGCCTCGTGGAAATGCTAGTGCAAGAAAAAAATTTTATTTTTATACATTTATGGAAAACATTTATTCATAGCAATAGACTCTAAATAGGTAAAAATTTTATGTACCTCACCTTAATTGAAATTGAAAAGCATTGTCTTAGTGAGTAGAAGTTTCTGTATAAAAAGATGTTTACTTTTAGATGCACCTACAACATGAATACTTTTTTTCACACACATCAACCTTGTGTGTAGTCCGCCAAGCGTAAATTTAATCTTCTACTACATCTGTTTAAATGATGTTGACCACGGGTACATTGTAGATGAGCATAAACCGGTTTCTTACCTGCTACATTAATGCTCACAAACATAAAATTTAGCAATTCGTAAACACACAACAAACTGTATAATAATAACCTCAATATGTTGCCTAAATTTTAGTTTCTTAATCACTACACGACAAAATTTTAATAAATGAAAATTTCAACTGAGTTTTGAGAGCCGTTTCACTACATGTGCGGAAACTTGCACAACATGGTTTAATACCTTATTTTAATTAGGCAATTATATATTTTATAGGTAAAATATGATTTGTAGAATCTTAATACTAATTTACAGCAAGTTAAGGGTTTCGCTACAGCTTCGGATAGCAGAACAGTAACATCATATCGGGCTATATTTCTCCCGCGTCGGATCTGAAAAGAAATGCCCCCTCCCATAAACTAGGCTAGAATGAGATACATGATGGAGTGCTGGAAGCGCTTATGGACACCTCGCCACATGCAATGGGGAAATTTGATGTAAGCAATTTGTCAGTTGTAAGTTACTAACTAGCTAACGCACCATGAGGGCTAGCACACAATTAGCCAACGGATGAAATATCTGTGAGCATGTAGTAGTTCAGCAAAACAGAGTGACTGCCGGTGTATAGAAGTTCAGAAGCTCACCTGATTGAGTGGCAAATAGACTGATTAAATTCAGATACTGCCTGTTGCCAACTAGCATATATGCAATTGTGTACCAGGCGTTGCGTACCTACTTTACTTACTTTACTGCGACTGACTTCTTTTGGAGGATAAGCCGGCTCCAATTTCCATGGAGTTTCTTGGGAATTTGGTACAAGTGGTGTCCCCTCACCACTCGTTGCGCACCTAGTAACAAATTAATTCAAATAGGACCAGAGGGATAAATCAAAGTCAGCATAAACCGAAGGTATAATATCATGCACATATTCGTTTCTTGCTTACAAACGACTTATCACTACGAATCGGTATTATACGTTTTGTCCACTACGTGTGGGGAATGTGCGACAATTGGACAATTGATTACATTCCTGTACAGTTTATCGGTTTTATTTATCAAAGATGCGTTACGCAATTATAGACGTGTATTCGCCGTTGGATTTAAAACAGGCGTTTATGTTACAATGTTCTCTTATTCGAGTAATTAACCGTCTGGTCGATCGGCCTACGTAACTTGATTGACAACTTGAGCATGTATATTTATGAATTAATTTTTATGCCGAAATTAACGGCTGATTCTCTTTGATTGCCGGTAAAGATAAGTGTGTGACCTTAAATAACACTCGTAGTTTAGCTGCAATATATTTTCGTGTTAATGATGCTTAAATTTTTGTTTATGCTATTCGGGTAACCGCATCCCCTTTAAATGTTATGTTCAGGTATACTGCTTTCTTTTCTGGTCTGAAATTCGTCTGTTTTTGTTGACTTCCTCTTTCATTAGTTGATTCAATTAATTGTCTAGAATCCGCATCAGACATAAAATCGTTTATTGCTTTATGATGTTCGTTGTCTTTTGAATCTGGACTAAGCAACCTGTCAATTCTTGAAAAAAAACCACGAAATGTTCAAAAGTTTCTATTGAAACGACACAAAACTGCTGCATTTCAAATACAGTGCATTCAAGGTTGATTTATACAGGCAATACAATTAAACAATCATTGATTGCGCGGGTGGTGGTGAAAATTCTTTAAATCAAGTTTGCGAGCTTGAAGTAAACACCAACCATGGTTATATGTGGACTGTAAAAGAACATTAGGTCGCCCATTCCTAGTGATGGTTTGTATTCGGAGTTTTCCTTCTCCTAGTTAGTCTGCTGACCAAGGCTAATGAGAACTATCTGCCCAGATGCCGGTGGCCAAAGTTTCCTTTAGCATCCGAAACTTGCCCTTCACGTCTGTGAGTTATCCTGGTAAATTTACTCATAGTAGCAAGGTATTCCTTCTCTCTCTGCCTCTCTCTCTCTTTCGTAAATAATAGTCACTTTTGACTTTTGTGTGGCTGTACATGATGATGATGATGAAACACAAATCCCATTTTATTTAACAAGTCGTCGAACAACATAGCATAGTGCGTGCTACTGGCGGTAGTTTTGCAATGTTGTTTGAAGACTGGTTAAATCAATTGGATTTGTGTTTACTTCATACTCGCAAACTTGAGTTACAGAAAGGTTGATTTATGTAAAACTAAAAGTTTACTGGCATCCAGCCAAGTCCAAACAATCACTAAACCAGCCTCAACAGACATTCGATCGGATTGGAAACACACCGTAGAAGAAACAACGGATGCATATACGGTATAGTAACCATTGTTAATAGCGACAGAAATTAAAACACAATGTTTAAATTCAACACTGCAACGCGTACACCCTGCACTGTTACCAAGATAACAGAGTAAAATTTAGGAACAACACTCAGGAGAAAACATTCGTCAAGTAATTACCTACAAAGCGTTCAGTTGGCTAACTCAATCAATCAATACAAGAATGAACCATTTCAGGTGTCACTTTGCAGTACAGCGAGAATGACCCCTACATGCAAAAATTTACACACACACACGCACACACACACACTATATATATATATATATATATATATATATATATATATATATATATATATATATATATATAAGAACAAAACAACGTACTCCATGGAATAAGATTTATTAATAAATCTTATTTCTACCAGTATCTACAGCCATTGTTCTTCCAATCCCACTGTACATTTGTCGTAACCAATCTCCTCTTCGTTGTGCTAGCCTTTGTTTTGCGCAATTTAGACCACTACTTTTGCGCAATTTAGACCACTCCTTTTGCGTAACGTCATTTGGTGTGTCATCGCTTTCATTGTAATTGCGTCCGTAATTGATGTATGTGTCGTATTTTGCGAAGCGTTGGCTATTTTTAAAGGCATGTCAGTTATGTCTTTGTTCCAGTCCAATTTAATTTCTTTTTGAATTATTTTCTGCACGTTTAAGCAGGGCTTTAGCTTATTAATTGCAATAGCTTCAAAAGCCAGAAGCATTTTCTCTGTTTTTGCCTTGTAGAGAACTGAAAAATTGTTACTACTAACATCATGACCTGTGAGTAGTACTTGTTCGCAAATTGCTGATTTTTGTGCAGAAGCTGCACCCCTCTTTGATAGTTTTTGAGGGAGATGCTGATTTATTCTAGTTTCGAGCCTCTTTTTTGATCTGCCGATGTACTGAGCGTTGCAGGTACATTGGAATTTGTATACAGACAAAGGTGTTGACGTCACAGAGAGGCTATCTTTTTCATTCGTGCGCATCAGTTTTGTTGTGTTGAACACCACTCTCACCTGTATTGATGGAAACTGTGCTTTTGTCGCTCGAATTACTTTTCGTTTGAAGATTTCCGCTGGAAGATCACCTCCAAAGGGAACACTAAGCGCTACTATCTGGGGAGTTTGATTTTCTTCCAAATTGGCCTCGATTTTGTTGCGTTGCCTCAAGTTGTAGCACAAACACAGACACAAACGCATACACACTTACCAATCAGCCAAAACAAGAAATAGAAATAAAACCGAGTCAGATTTGTTGCCACCCACATAATCAAATGAAAACCCAGAATGTATATAAATGAAAGATTGTAGAGCGAAATTTTAGTAATCTCTAAATGGCCATTATCCATTTTTTATTAATGTTTTTCTTCCTAATTAGAAATATACTGTGTAATATTCGAAGGCAATGGACATTATATATATATATATATATATATATATATATATATATATACACTTACAAATTAGCTTAAATAAAAAATAAAAGTAAAACCAAGAAGGAATAGTTGCCACCAATATAATAAAATTAAAATCGAGAATGTATTTAAATTATATATATATATATATATATATATATATATATATATATATATATATATATATATATGTCTGAAACTATAAAGAAACACTTCAAAGAAAAAACCACTAGTCTGGTTAATTTGAAATTTAATAGCAGATTTTAATTGTTTATATTTTATCAGTATGAACTGAAAATATCACATAGTATCAATTGTAGTCAAGTCATGTGATGTGCTTTCTATTGCAAAAGATTTCAGATAGAGGAAGTCGAAATATCTGGAATAATCAGATAGACAGTGGATGGAAACACCTTGTGTCGCACCACAAGGAAAAGGTAATGAATCTATTCTTTGTCGTGCAACATGTGTCTTTTAAACCGCTAGTCTGGATAACTTAAAGTTTAGTGGCAGCTTTTAATTGTATATACTTTATCAGTATGAACTGAACATTGCATAAGGTATCAACTATCAAGTAAACCGAGTTTGTCCTTATTTGGTACTCATCATGGACTTGCCCGTGTTGCCAGATCTCGAATTAGAGAAATTTTGCTTCAGTGTAACAATTTATCAATTATGCCACACAAGTATGCACTATATTGGTTTTCTTTTGTATCTTGACTAACCAACCTGTCAATTCTTGAGAAGCAGCCACGAACTGTTGATAATTTATATTGAAACTGCCCAAAACTGCTCTAATTCAAATACTGTGCAGACCAGGTTGATTTATGGTAGATTGTTCTATTTAAATAACCATTATTTTCTTTCTTTAGTAGTACATCTAATAAAGGCAGACGATCAACTTTCTCGTGCTCTGACGTGAAACAGATATTCTTATGTGCTTTCTTGAAACTTTGAAGCATTGTTAGTGATTGCGACCTATTCCTAAGAACAAGGAAAATATCATCCACGTACCGTATATATTGAGCACATTTACTTATGTCACTCCTTAATGCTGTGTTCTCTAGATGCCCTAGAAAAATCTTAGCCAACACTGGAGATAATGGGCTCCCCATTGCCACACCATCAGTCTGTTTATAGATGAGAAAGAACATGAGAGAAAATTGTAACTTAAACGCTTATGTTAAATCAAATGGTGAATACACGGCTGCAATTGTACAACACATCGTTGAAACATCACACGTATGTTCTCCAGACGTAGCATTTAAAATAATTACTAAATGCAATAACAAAATGGAGCTAGCCACATACGAAGCTTTATGGATAAACAAATTGCAGCCGAATTTATGCAAGCAGAAGAAGCATGTTCAGGCATTGAGCTTGAACTGGAGGTGACGCACGCAATTGATTGGTTTACTTTTTCACACTCTCTCCATTTGAATCACGTACATTGCTTCAAAGATTCAACAATGCACATAAGAATATCGGCTTCGTGTCAGAGCACGAGATGGATGATCGTCTGCTTTTCTCATATGTGTACTATTAAAGAAAGAAACCAATGGTAAATTAAATAGAACATTTTATCATAAACCAAACTGGTCTGCACAGTATTTGCATTACAACAGATTTGTGCCGTTTCACCATAAATTATCAATAGTTCTTGGCTGCTTTTCAATAACTGACAGGTTGGTTAGTCAAGATTCAAAAGAAAACGAATACAATAAAGCGATTAACGATTTAATGTCTAATGGCTATCCTAGACAATTAATTGAGTCAATTATTAAAAGGGGAATTAAACAGAAACAGACGTATTACAGACCAAAAAATAAAGCAGTCTACTTGAATATCCCATTTAAGGGGGATGCAGTTTTACGAATGGCACAAAAGAAAGTTGAAGCAGCATTAACACGCACATTTAATGCAGCTAAACTACGAGTGTTATTTAGGGTAACACACTTGTCTTTACCAGCAATCAAAGAGAAACAGCCGTTAATGTCGATCAACTAACGTAGGCCGATCGACCAGACGGTTAATTAATCGAAAAAGAGAACATTGTAACTTAAACGCCTGTGTTAAATCAAATGGTGAATACACGTCTGCAATTGCACAAAACATCTTTGATACATCATACGCATGCTCTCCTTAGACGTAGCATTTAAAATAAGTACTAAATACAATAACAAAGAAGAGCTAGCCACATACGAAGACTTATGGATAAACAAATTGCAGCCGGATTTATGCAAGCATAAGAAACATGTTCAGGCAATAAGCTTGAAATGGAGGTGACACACGCAATTGATTGGTTTCCTTATTCACACTCTACCCATTTTTACAAATTCCTATCTTGTTTTGCTTTTCCATTTATATATAAAGGGATGTTCATTTGTAGTTATTGAAAATAAAATGAGAAAGAAGTGTTTCTCGAATCTGATAAAATTTCATTTTATTTTTGCACATGGAAAGGGTACTATGAATTTTATTAAGGCTCGCATTTCAATATATATATATATATATATATATATATATATATATATATATATATATATATATATATATATATATATACATTTGTAATAATAACCTATCATGAAAGAAAGAATGGAGCACGTTTTACAGGATAGCTTTCAATTCGTAGAAAAAATTCGCGACCTAAATTTGAAAGAGAGGAAAATGGTGTCCCTCGATATAAAGTCACTCTTTACTAGTATTCCAGTAAATAAAACTATAAATATCCTATGTGAATATATACGATCATCAGGAGCGGAAACACTGATAGAAGTGGACGACATGAGAGAACTACTGCTGTTATGCACATCCAACGTACAATTCGTATTCCAAGGAGTCTTCTACAGACAAATTGACGGCATAAGTATGGGTAGTCCTCTTGGACTGCTACATCACATAAACAAAGTAGACCAGGCAATCAAGTTTACAATAGAAGAAAAAGACGGATATTTATCCTTCCTAGATGTCGGAACAACGAGAGATGAAGAAGGTACTCTCTCAAGGTCAGTTCACAAGAAATCAAGCTGGACTGGACAATATATCCATTATATGAGTAGTGTGCCAAGGGCGTACAAAAGGAACCTAATAATAAATTTGGGCACATGAATACGCAGGATTTGTTCACCGGACAACATTGAAGTAGAGCTAAATTTGCTTCGCGAAGCGTTGAGAAAGAATGGCTATCCGTACTGGTTCATCGAATACAACTTGAGGCAACGCAACAAAATCGAGGCCAATTTGGAAGAAAATCAAACACCTCAGTTAGAAACACTTAGTGTTCCCTTTGGAGGTGATCTTCCAGCGGAAATCTTCAAACGAAGAGTAATTCGAGCGACAAAAGCACAGTTTCCATCAATACAGGTGAGAGTGGTTTTCAACACAACAAAACTGATGCGCACGAATGAAAAAGATAGCCTCTCTGTGACGTCAACACCTTTGTCTGTATACAAATTCCAATGTACCTGCAACGCTCAGTACATCGGCAGATCAAAAAAGAGGCTCGAAACTAGAATAAATCAGCATCTCCCTCAAAAACTATTAAAGAGGGGTGCAGCTCCTGCACAAAAATCAGCAATTTGCGAACATGTACTACTCACAGGTCATGCTGTTAGTAGTAACAATTTTTCAGTTCTCTACAAGGCAAAAACAGAGAAAATGCTTCTGGCTTTTGAAGCTATTGCAATTAATAAGCTGAAGCCCTGCTTAAACGTGCAGAAAATAATTCAAAAAGAAATTAAATTGGACTGGAACAAAGACATAACCGACATGCCTTTAAAAATAGCCAACGCTTCGCAAAATACGACACATACATCAATTACGGACGCAATTACAATGAAAGCGATGACACACCAAATGACGTTACGCAAAAGGAGTGGTCTAAATTGCGCCAAAGTAGTGGTCTAAATTGAGCAAAACAAAGGCTAGCATAACGAAGAGTAGATTGGTTATAACAAATGTACAGTGGGATTGGATGAACGAATATACTAACGAATCCAGAACAATGGCTGTAGATACTGGTAGAAATAAGATTTATTAATAAATGTTATTCCATGGAGTACGTTGTTTTGTTCTTATATATATATATATATATATATATATATATATATATATATATATATATATGACAGTAAATCATCTAGCACTAGGCCGATAAATTGAATCAATCAGTGATGAAACAAACTTTAAAATGACTTACACATATAAACGATCCTCTTGCGGAAGAAGCTCAACCGATCGAGAAGTTATTAACTGGTCTGGCGAAATCAGAAAGCTGCTTCGTGATTTTTTTGCCTGAGACTTGAGGTCGTCAGCATTAGAAGTGAGCGAGTGTGAAGCATCGCTGCTGAGTTCCCTCGACTCGGTAATGGACTTGCTATTGTGTGCAAGTAGACCATCGCGAACCGACTTATTCTCCAAAAACAGCGGGTTGAGATCAAAACTTTTGTCAAAAATAGGGCCACTGCTGACTTTTACTGCTTCTGGTGAAAAATTTGCCGTCCGCGTCAGGCGTTGGATTGCGGCCTTCCCGAGAACATTATTTCGGATAGGAGAATCATGAGATTCAGATGAATTGTCAAATGTTGTAGAGGACAATATCTTTTCATTTGGTATGCTGCTTTCAATTTCAGCCAACACCAATTCATGACGTGCATATCCTGTAGCATAGTAGTTACAATTTGCCTATAAAAAATTTGAGTTACCAACAGATACAGAACATGGTACTGAGACACTCATGTATTAGTAGTGCAATGTTTAGACTTGTTCAATCAGCAAAAATTATGATGCAAAATTCTTCCAATCTCCATCAGATACATTGGAAATATAAAATGGCGAGAAACGACCGAAATCCATGACATTGATAGATAAAATTGTTTAACAATGAGGAACTATTCATTATCTCCAAAATAGTAAGAAAAATACAATCCAGCTTCATCAATAACCATAGGGATAAGACGGAAATTTATAAGAAATGCATTAAAATCCTAAATGTGACTCGCAACCAAAATAATTTCTCTTGCTCTGCACTTGGCTAGACTTTTGACAGAAAACCAGTTTTAGATACTGTAACTGGCCTCAATTTCGTAAAAAATAGAAAATATTTCGAGTGAAACGAGGTATAAAATAATCATATAGTAAAGAATAACTTAAAATAACAGCAACACTTTTCCTGGATGATTCGCCGCCGATGAGACGAACGGAATAAAACTGAAACAGAATTGATTCAATTCTGATTATTTTGGGAGCTAATACTATTCTGTTATACGCGACCATAATGAGACGTTAAAGCTATTGGATTTAGTTGATCATTTTACTTCGTTTTGATATTCTATTCTGTATTGAGTTTACACTGCAAGTTTACACATTCGTGTAGAAGACTACCGTCTTATTTTTCCAAATTCCTCACCCAAATATATAGTGGGTAGAGGGCGTAATACCGGCTCCTACTGATGAGACGCCAGTAAGCACGAAACGAATGTGCACAAGAGTATACATTCCTTTCATGATGTCTTTGATTTTTTCCTCCTGGTTATATTTGCACCAATCTGTTACTAGGTGCGTAACACCTGATACAAAATTGCAAATATATTAATTCTCCGCCAAAAACGGTATCTAAGCTTTGATAATGTAAATCTAGGTGAGCTAACTTCAACAACTGCCGTCACTTTCGCTAAATATCCACTCATTTCCTCGTCTGACCGACACTAATCGTAGGTGCAAAATGAGTTGTGTGTAGCTTATGCAAGATTGCGTTTTGCATCGCATCTAACAAACGTTATGCTTATTTTGAAATTTTACCACTGCATATTCTGTGTAAATATGTACATAAAGACAATGCCTCTATTGTTATGATGTCTTTTTGTTCTTCAATATAGTTTCTGTTGTAATTTTATTCAACATTTTATTTATTTAAAGCAAAATTTCAAGCTTGATAAAAAACCTATCCTATTATATATATGTCATTAAGATGAAAAAACACAGAAAATAATCAACTATTTGCGATCATATATTGGATACGGGGCACCTAGTCAATTTGGCCAATTTCTCAATTCTACACAAAGCAAAATCAGAAAAATTACTGTATTTTATATGAAACCTGAAGCCTTTCCTTCAGGCTGGACATAATTTAAATCTCGTAAAACCTAAAATTCTAACTAGCCATGTCCGATCTATCATGATACAACAAACACCATGTTATATATATATATATATATATATATATATATATATATATATAAGCCATTAGATCTATGATTATGCTGTTATGTAGGTATGTTACGCTATTGGTGCTGATGCTCACTTAAAATGAAAAAAATCAAAATCAATAATCACAATGAATTTGAAACTGAAATCTTCAGTTAAGACCTTAATGATAGCCAAACAAACTGTAAATTAAAAGTTATTTATATTTCAGGTTGTCAAGCAGTTTTATCAGAAGATCCCTTTCCTTCGAGTGACCAGACTTGTTATACGGAGCGAGAAACCTATAATTGGATTACAAGATATCTTGCCATTATAAATAACAGTAATCAAAACATAATAATCTATCTTAATAATCGTCTACACTCCCTGTCCCTGTACATGGATTGCAAGTCATGTATTCGACTTAGGAAACTCAGGGAAATACATTACTTTACTGCAGTTGACTATTGTGGAGGGGTAAAATTTGTCATCAAATAAAGTAATAAAACAGCCTATAAAAACTATTGCCTTCCTGCCATTGAACCACGAAAAAAAGAAAAATGTGCGTACAAAAATAAAACTAATAGTTATTCAAATAAAACAAATAAGTGTTAAAGGACAGTGATTAATAAAAAGAAAGAAGTTAGTTCAGATTAATAGTTACCTAATTAACACAAAAAATAAGGAAACATAGACTGCTAAACGCCACTATGGCTAAGTTATCTATGGTGAAAATTTTGAATAAAAAGCCATCCAAAATGGGTGTGGGCGACCAAGTGTTCTTCTACAGCCTATGCAAAATTAGAACTATAAAGAATCCATAGCGCATTGACCATCGCGCAAAATAAAAAGGGTCACATTACCTACTTATCCCTGCAGACATCTCCGAGGCTTCGTCTTTTCTTTATCTTTTTTACTCTCAATCTAACAATAACGCTCTTTTAGATGTTATGACTATGGTTTTGATCATATAAATGAACCCCGATTATTTGCTTAATAACTTATTTAAGGATGGTGGCGATATAATTTCTGGAGCATCGGCTAATCTTTTTTGTACTAATGGAATGAGGAGACCATGTCGCATGCTTGGAGTTAGTCGACCATCATTCTAATCTTCAAAGAAACCAATCGTAAACCGTTTTATAACCAACGTGGTATAAGCATGATTTCAATCATATCTAGGCTATTTGTTTCGATAATCATACGTTGTCTTAGCGCTTCATGTGAATAACACTACAGAAGAACAAGATGTATTCGGGTCAAGGGGAGGTTGTAGGGATCTTTTTTCATTGAGGAAAACTCCTGGAAAGCGACATGTATATCACCGTTTCACAATAGCCATCTTTCTAGACTTCAAGGGTAAATTTGACTCAGTGGAACGTAATTATTTATTCAATATTTGTCAAAAAGTGGTGTGCCCACAAAATTTAATACTATGCGCGTTCTCTACACAAACTGATGGCGTTAAGGTCTACGAATTAACACATAACTTTACAACCAGCAGTGGTGTTCGTCAAGGCTTTCCACTTTCCCAATATTTGTTTAATTCTGAAATCCATGATATTATGAACAACACTCTTCCACACGTTCAGGATGCATGTGCTGAAGTTCTTCAGGGTGGTAAACTAGTCGATCTTGACTAGGCAAACGATTTCGTACTATTATTCGGCAGTCTAGATCTTGGTCAGGTCACCTTAATTAAATTAGCAGACGTTCCTTCATTTGGTATTAAAGTCGCACCTTATAAATGTAATATACTTTTACAGTATCACCCATCACTCATTCCAACTCTGCAACTGAAGAGAGAAGACATAGAAATAGTTGACAGGTTTACATACCTTTGGAGTTCTCTCAATAAATCAGGCAATATGTCTGACGAGATGAACGTGAGAATCTGGGAAGCTAGAGTACCTTTCTAGAAACTTCGCTATTTATCGAGAAATGCAAGTATTTCAGTCTCCCTTAAAGGTCGTGTACACAATGCATCTGTACGCACATTTTTATTATATGCTAGAGCACCTACCCCTTAGAGTTGATGATTTTAGAGGCTTACAGGAATTCGTACATTTTTGTGTTTGAGAAGCACAACAATGTAGGTTACCAACAGCGAATAACTACCGCTGACTAAAAAGAGTAAAAAATTGCAAAACTGGCTCAATCAAAATTACTTGATCTGTGTTTTGACTAACACAGGCTGAATTCCAGTTATTTTGTTTCTTCAAGATATTTCGATAGCCTTTGTTGACCACCTCCTTCAGTTCATACATTATCGCCCATTAGTTAGCTTTTTAAACTTGTGATGATGGGTGAACTGAAGAAGGTAGCCGCCAAAAGCCACCGAAATATCCTGAAACAAAAAAGTGCAATTAAGTCTGTGTTAGTCAAAACGCGGATCGGGCGAAAACAACGCTGACATCCGTAGATGTACTTTCGTATTGGTCAACAAGTGCTCGTCGTTATAAAATCAAATGAGGTTCCATCAACTATGTCGGATCGATGACGTTTCACCCAGTAGAGCACCGTTCCTCACTCAGCGCCAGATTGGCGCAAGAAAGACGGTTGGCAGATTCTGACATAGCAAATACATTTAAAGTTCACTACATCTAAATTGGGTAGTCTGCCAGGATATGGCCTATATGTGCATCATGGTTTGTGGCTAGAATCATTGCGCGATATGGCATGGAGTCTTGCTGCAGATTTTTAGTAGAAACATCTTCGTAATATTCTTTTCGTAGTTAGACAGAGTTAGTTGTATAGATTGGTTGTGTTTATGACGTGATACGGTGAAAATCGTAAGTAAGCTGTATTACCGATGGTGTCTTAACCTGTCTCACTGCAGCGTGTTATCTAGTTAAATATAACCATAGTAACTAGGTTTTCGCCCTCATAAATCTCTCTTAAAATACGTGTGCCAATAATTATATTTTTTTCCATTGTTAAACAAGTTATTGCTCGTGTGTTATTCCTCTTATGATTATATGGCAGTAAAATATTATGTATTAATGATTTTTATATTCTTGAGCAAGATGATTTTAACGTCGAAGAGCAGCAAGTACCCGAAGGACAACTGTTACATGAACATTTTTCCTTGATTAGTTTGCATCGCGGATTCTACGATAAGCACCTCCTTTGTTTCTAGAACTAGAATGTCTTCAAATATCTGAAAACAGGATCAGAAAAGTATGGATTGATGACGAGCATTTGCTGCTTAGGAATTTCATACAAATCACATCCCAGATCTAATCAAATTTGATTAACATTGACTAATCGCAAGAAAGATTTTCTTCAAATATATATAATGAAATGACCATCCGCTGTGATCTTGATATAAACACCCTTCCCATTATATATAAACATTTGTCAGAATAAACTAAACATTATGTAATGTAGTATAGACAATTCATACAGTAGGCCGGTTTCGTCCGCATTAGAAACGCTTCAAACACTGTTAAGAATTTGCCACTGATAGGGCTCTAAGTAGCGCACGTCTACTTCAAAATCTGTAACTACCCACTGAGCCAACCTGCCGCTAAGTGGGTTGAGAGACAGAATTTGGTTGCGGAGGTTGGATTGAGTCTTCGCTAATGTTTTTAATTCCAAAGGAGTAGAGTTTTTGGTCTCTGAGCTGACTGTGTTTTGTTGCAGATTATCCTTCTGTATTGTCCATCATTGTATTCTCGATTACATAAGACGGACTTGTTTTCTGGAAACTCCCTTCAGCCAACCGTCAAGGTTATATTTTTGTTTTTGACATCAGCCTATCCAACGCCAACTGGAGTATTACAATATCATCTGCTTCTACGTCTCATAACTGAAAAATTGTTCAAAACGTCGAGCACACTATCAGCTTAGAGATTTTATTTATTTTTAACCTTATTCTAGATGATAATTTAATTGCGTGGGTGAACAATAATAAGCGTTTCCAATCACTTTAGCTGTTTAATGATCTCAAGATATTATGGAGAAATGTAGCGAGAAGTACTGTCAAGCAATCATCTTTCGTATAGCTACAGCACCACTAGCTATAAACTATTGAGTTCAATTATAGCCGAAAACTATTCACCAGAACATATGGAAGATGATTGCCAATGATAATTTTAATTGAAATACGTAGTATATGTGGTTCTATTTAAGCAAAGTGATTTTCCTATAATCACATTTAAAGCAATTGATGACTCCTAAATATGAAACGAATTTTACATACACGCGTAGCCTCAGTCTGGTTCGCTGAGGCTCTTTAGTAGAAGTTAGATAGCTTTGCTGTAACTTTAGTGTATTTGTAAATTGGTACAGTGTATATTCAAGTGTTATTCCAATTTTAGTACAGTATTCAAATATTTAGACTCCTGTTAAATAGAAAAACGATATTATGACAATAGATTTTGTCACGACTTTGTAACTTTATACTTCATTTCTCAGTGGACCAGGAAACTGTTTTTCTTGGAACGTGGGTTTTTTGTATTTTTTCGTTAGGTCGTTGTTACATCAATTTAATCGTTCGTTCTCGTACTCCCAATGATCGATCGAAGAAACAAGATTGATCAAACCATGATTTTGAAATTCTATTCTCAAGCAATCTGTACACCGCCTCTTTCACGTCTTCTATATCTCATACACATCCGGTTTCATTCTCAACGCGGAATAACTGCTATTGATTATAAGACACAACCCTAATTTTGATTTGAATCGTGAACTTGACACTAACTTTTAATCAAGGTTGCGAACTTTATATGAAAACCTGACCCATTATGTGCGTGCATATGTCAGTATAAACTAAGTATTTTATAGTGAAGAAAAAGCAATTCATCCTGTAGATCTGTTTCATCTTGATTGTAAACTACACGTATTGTTCAGAATTTGCCGCGGACAAGGCTCGAACCTGAACTTTACTAATAATAGGGAATTTCGGTT
Source organism: Eudiplozoon nipponicum (assembly GCA_029291075.1). NCBI lineage: Eukaryota > Metazoa > Platyhelminthes > Monogenea > Mazocraeidea > Diplozoidae > Eudiplozoon > Eudiplozoon nipponicum. The sequence continues at coordinate 4,076 of JAQBSW010002707.1, read as the reverse complement.
TTGTTATCAATTAAATATTAATTACCACAATTATTGTTTAATGAAAATTCATGAACGCTTTAATTTAACTGGCCGATATTTGCTATGAAATATAAGAGGCTAGATTCTAATTAAAAAATTCTATATCATTATATATATATATATATGATTACCGAATAATAAGCAAAATAATTATAAAAATGTAATTCTAATATAAAAAATGTTCACCTTTGCTTCCAAATAGCCGCCAATATACCATGTGCCTGCATAGGGAGAATCGATTGTTATTTCTAAATCTAAGCTTGAATTTGTTAAAATATGTTTCGAAGCAATTGGGGAATCTAAGCTGATGTAATCATTGCTCGTAAAAGCAATACCAGAATGGTCTACATTATGTGGCAGAGAGTTTATCGCATAAGAATCAGGAGGCAATACAACTCCGGGTGGCAAACCAACTTCATAGGGTTGAACAACCGGTAAGCTGTAAGGTCGGAGAACACTAAAGTATGAAATGAATAACTGCTTACAACGAAATATTAGGTGGAATGCAACCCAATCCACGATGAAAAGTAAATTCTAATTGAGACTTTAAAGCAAAATTTGGAATGACAAATGATGTATAGCTTATCTCGGAGTTAACAGAAAAAGGTTTAAAACCGAATGGCAGCAGTCGTTCCTTTATAGTTTCTACAGTATTATACGATCAACTTACCTGTTTTCAATGCAAAATATGAGTTTAATAGTGAAATAAATAATAGGAAAACGGAAGAACGCATTGTATTTACATGATAAGGTTTTAAAGTTAATAAATAAAATACACATGTAAAATGGTATATAAATAGAGCGGTGTTAATTATATTAATTCTAACAAAAAATAAATGTGACTACTGTAACGACACAAATCAATCGCCGACATATTGCGTAAATTAAATTCAAATTTATTTACGTTGCACCAATGAGAAAAAAGCAAATTGCCGTTTAACCACGTTTAACCACGTTTAACCAATAGTATGCAAGTACACATATTGCATGCTATTTAAGCACGGTAATTTACCATGCAAGTCAGTTGGTCATATCTGCTTTCTGCCTCGTGTTACACATGTGCGTGCTGTCGGCTGTCAATACCTACGCTGGATATTGATTTGTTTCACCAACAATTGGCAACATACGTGACTCACCGTGTTGCACTTCAGCCAGCAAGACGAGCCAATTAATGCAGAACTTCAACACACATGATAACAACAGCAGGAACCACAACCAGAGTCCACCCAAGGAACAGAACATCAACTTACATACATATAACTTACGCGAACGCCGCCAAGGCCCTCTTAAGGGCCCCCATATCAGTAACTAATCTCTATTCAAAATGGCTCCAACTTTTTTGAATACTGAATTAGAAAAAATTATTACGGACCTTCAAAACTCCATGAAGGAGCTTAGGGAGGAAAATAAAACTTTAAAAAATACAATTTTAAAGCTACAGTCGGATGCTAGCAACTATTCAGCAAAATTGGACGTATCAGAGAGGAGAAATGATAATTTAAGCGCAAAAATTGAGCAATTGACCGTTGCGTTAAACAATAGGATGGATAAATTAGAAGACAATGTTAAACCATGGATCGAGTTAAGCGAAATAACTAAAGAAGATGACATATCAACAAAAAGCAGTTCTTCTGGGGAAGAAATATTGAATATTTTGTCTAATGAAGTTTCTGCGAGAATTGGAAAACAAGAACAATTAATTTTATTTAATCTTAAGGAAAATGCTGATCATAAGGATGTTGAAAAGTTAAATGCTTTAATTAGAGATACGACTGAAGCTGAAATAACTAAATGCTTTAGAGTTGGACAAAAATCGGAACGTCCAAGACCAGTTGTGATAAAATTGTCAAAAAGGCCGACGAACAAGCAAGTTGAGGATATTAATAAAAAGAAAGAAGAATGTAGTAACTTTCAGAACATATTCATCACCAGAGACAAGACTTTTCTGCAAAGAAAACTGGCTGCGGTAAAAAAGTTAAAGAAGAATCTAGATCAGAAATCAAGTCATGCGGAAATAGTCACAATAAAGGGTGTGTCAAACGACTCTAAAATCACAAAAAACGGGGTTTCGTTAATGAATGTGGTGGACAGCGGACAGTTACGAACCATAGATACGGTACCCAACAAACGAAGTATAAGGAAACCGAAAAAGTTAAATCAGTAACTATTGATGATAGTAAAGATGAGTTGTCTTGTTCATATACATTATTTTATGCTAATTGTAGAAGTATTTAGAATAAAACTTTTTTGTTGTGTGATTTTATAATAAGTAACAATTTTGACTTTATAATATTATCTGAAACCTGGCTGAACAAGAACATTGAAAACTATGAATTTGACATTCCTCATTATTCTCTATTTAGGAAAGACAGATCACTGGATAAAAGAGGTGGAGGAGTACTTATTTATAGCAAATCGATATTAAATGCAACAGTGTTACATTCTAGCGAATATAATTCTGTCATTGATTTTGTATCTATACAAATTGATAACCTGATTCTTATCGCGGTTTACAGACCGCCGTATGCTAATTTACATGATGATCAAATGTTTATCAATTCCTTTCAATCTATTTTTGACTGCCATGGTTATATTATTGTGGTAGGAGATTTTAATAAGGTGCATGACTGTGAAATAATCAATCTTTTTTCTAATCATGATCTTAAGCAGATTATAAAGGAACCAACTAGAGGTTCGGAATGCTTAGACCATGTATATTTAGAAGTTGAAGTGTTGAACTCACACAGTTATGATGTTGTAAATTACTTCAAAGAATTGGATCATAAACAAATTATTTTACAATGGAACATTTTGAGTAGCAAAACATTGACACCTAATTTTGAAAATGCTCACGTGCAATGTTCCAGAATCAACTGGAATCTTTTTAGAGAATTAAGCTTATCAATTGATTATGAAAGTTTTTTATCATGAACGATGACGAATTTGTTTCTTCTGTTTCACTGTTATTATCTGATATATTTAGAGCATCAACATTTACGGATGTAATACCAAAGCGAATCAATAGGAAGTTATGTAAGCTAAGAATCAAACGAGATAATATAATGAAATGTAGTCTAATCAATAGTATAAAAAAATGAGGTTAGATATGATCGATAAAGAAATTAATTCATCACTGCTGATAATCCGTCAAAGATCAGAGAGAATTATTTTGGCTAAATTGAAGAGTAATCCTAGACTAGGGTTCAAACTCCTCACAGACTACGGTAAATATAAGGAAAAATTAAACCTTATATTACCTGTGGGTAAAGCTGATTATGAATTTCTTTGTGAATTGGATGAAGTATTTGGCAACTTATTATGTAATCCGCAGAAGAAAAATAATGCTATTGATCTACCGGAATCTTCGGGAAACCAGGATCTAGGACTTGTTATTGACAGTGATGCATTGATAGAATTAATGTTAAAAATAAAATCAAAAAAACAAAAAGATCACCTTGGTATATCGATTGATAACCTACTTCAATTACCCTTAAATTTTATGAATGCGCTCTGCAATTTTATAAATAGAATTTTGAAGAATGGGATATTACCAATCGATATACTAACAATAGTAGCTAAACCTTTGCCTAAAGTAAGTAAGCCAACGTGTGCCAGTGATTACAGATTAATCTCTATTATTCCCTCGTTTTTGAAGATAATAGAACGATTAATACTTGATCATTTAGAACGTATGCTGCCGGCTGATTTCGATGTATGCCAACATGGCTTCACGAAAGACAGGTCGACAACTACTAATATGCTCTCTATGTGGAAACATGTAATTACATTAGATGAGAAAAAGTTAGATGCATTAATTGTATTCATAGATATCTCAAAAGCTTTTGACTCTATATCTTTTGATGCTATCTTGAATGCGATTAATTTATTGAATATTGATCCGAATATTTTTAGATTACTTAGGTACTACTTATATAATCGAAGAATGAGTATTCAAGTAAACGATTTGGTATCTAAATCGAAAAGGGTAACAAGTGGAGTTCCACAGGGATCCAGTTTGGGGCCAATATTATTTAAAATTGTATTTGCATATTTGG
>JAQBSW010002706.1:0-97570 GCA_029291075.1 Eudiplozoon nipponicum | reverse complement strand
ACTTACATCCAAATTGAGTAGTATAGGATCCACTCGTCTGCCGGGATGGGGTCCCCGTGCACATCACAGTTCTTGGTTAGAAACCCTTAGCGATATGGCAGCGAATCGAGCTCAGTGGCGATCTTGTTGCAGATGTATAGTAGAATCATCTTCGTAACTTTCTTTTCTTAGTAGGGCAAAGTTAGCTGCGAGGTTCGGTTTGTTTATGACGTGATACGGTGAAATCCGCAAGGAAGCTGTGTTGCTGATGTCGCCTTGCCCGAATGCTAACTTGGCCATAATGGTGTTGTGGAGAGGTTTAGTTTGCCTCATTTCTGTGAGTTATCCTGATAAATTTACTCATAATAGCAAGGTTTTCCTTCTCTCTCTACCCCTCTCCCTCTCTCGTAAATCTCAATAATAATTTATCTAAATTCACTTATATACTTTTTTTCACTCCTTATGGTTATATGGCAGTGAAACATTAGTCACTTGACTTTTGTGTGGCTGGAAATGACGATGATCATCAACATGATATTCTAATCGACTGGCTAAGAATAACAAAATTCAACAACAGTAATTTACTATGTTCACATATTTCTATCTTGTTTTGCTTTCTAATTTATATATAAAGATATGTTCATTAGTAGATATTTGAGAAGACCATGCGAAAGAAAATTTTCTTGTATCTGATAAAATTTCTTTTTCTTTTTGCACACAGGAAGGGTACAATGAATTTTATTCAAGCTCGCATTTCAAAAGAATATATATATATATATATATATATATATATATATATATATATATATAATTAGGAAAAAGGAACACATTTATCCGGTAGAGCTGCTGTATCCTGGCCAGGATTTATTCAAGCAGTCTGGGAATTAGCTGCTCACAGGGCTCGAACCGGGGTACATATTCTTCCTCATACATTATTTTTAGTATATATTGACAAATATACGTATAACTAGTTACTTTCTTACATCAACTTCACAAACTCAATATAACCAAATGTTATCACCGCCCGCGCTAGTATTTATTGTTTAATTTTTACAATATTCAGTACTACACCATTTTCCAAAGAGGTTTGACGTGTGCCGAAAAATGACAGATTTTGAATAGCTAATTGAAACTTCAGGTCGAGATGCCACGGAAACTCCGCCTCAACAAAATGCCAATCTAACTTAAAATTATTATGTTAATTAAAATTTGTGAAGTGTGTGGCAGGGTGGCAAATTTTAACGATTCGAGCTTTGTTGGCGGCAAAACTATTAGTAGTAATTGAAAAGTACCTAGTAGAGACGAATAATTTTCTTTTGTTTCTATATGCAATGCTAACTATATATATATATATATATATATATATATATATATATATATATATATATATATATATTTGCACAAGAAAATTTGTACAATTGGAAAGTAAAATTCCCTATTTGAATGTGCATTCAGCCAGTTATGCAGTTAACTTGATATAAAGTCTTCGACAATGCGGCTTCACAACCAACTCACATTTAGAATATATACCGAGCCTGTGAATGATATCAATACTACGGTGGCCGAGTCGGCACATTGTTACGATTAACTTATGGCTGGTTCTGGTGGCTACAGTACTGTGAGGAAATTCGTGCAGCAAGCGATGCTGGATTCCTGGGAGGCTTCCCAGTTTTTTCTTTTACTATGAGAAAATATTAATGGCCTGATCTTTCTTGTCTCTCGTCACTGTTATCCCCAGCTGTTTTGCTACTCTTTGCTGTTCCGTGAATAGTTTGTCTATAATCAACTGTCTCGTGTTTGACACCATAAAATCGTTAAGTTCAATAATCATATTCGAATTCTCAAAAATTTATATAGTTATTATTCCACAAATGTTGAATACGTAAACTTAATGATATTCCGCGCACACAAAAAACTGTTAAAAATTTGCTGAACTTGAATGAATCTTGTGCATGTATAAATGAATTCCCATTCTTGAAAAACTATGTCGTATCTCCAGAAGTTAATTTAGGCAATTTTCATAAATTTCATGTAATTAATCCATTGACAGAAGGGAGATGTTATTGAAACACGCCACAAATATTTCTCAGGAAGAATACATAACGGGCTACATTAGGTTCAAGGCTCGAGTTATCTTTCGACGCCAATCTGTCGGACTTTCTCTAGCTGAAAAGTTGTCAGAAGTTAGAATGATCCTTGCTTTGCCTAAAAGTTAATATCTATTTTGTTTTAGTCTACATCATTATGTTGTATAAAATCATCCAGAATAATCAGAATAGTAAATATACTGTACACAAACTTTTATTGAACATATTACATGGTATTAACAAATAAAAGTGCCTAGTAATGGGATAAATGAATGTCCAAATAAGAATTATAAAACAGTAAGCGTTTGGTCTGCAGTCAACCAAAAAATTTCATCAATTCTAGAACTTTAAGCTATCACTTGTCATTGGTTTATTCAGCCCTTGCGTGAGATGGGTTGTTTGTCGTACACGCGTCAGACTTCTCCAAGAACTGTTTCCATCTGGCCATCAAAAGGTTGTGTCGTATTATGTGCTCCTCAAACTCATAATCAGATAGATTACTAGATGGCTCTGTTGAACACGTCGAGTGAGTAATTTTTTGGAGTTGAAGATTTGGTAGTTTTTCTGACAGGCTGAGAGAAACTCGCGGGTGCACTCCGGTTACTTCGCAATTTACGAGCCAGATTTATGTGCTTTGTCACTCGATTGACAAAGTTACGGCCGATCTGTATTCGATGAAGGGTCAGGGCAATTATTTCCACTTCCAACAGGATCTTCACAAGCAGAAGGACAAAAAAGTAGAATAATATAACTTACATTAGTGTGTCAATTATTTTGATTATAAGTATTAAAATTAAAATTTAGTAATTGCTAAATTTCAACCTTTTTAACAATAGAACGTTCAACTACGACACTAAAAATTTCTCTGACACAATTTAGCAATACTATCTCATAAAGATTATCCCAGACCAATTTAAATAAAAGTCAAAAGCCAAATTCAGCAGTCACCATTTACATGGTATCTCTTATATTCTCACAATATCACACACCTGGCTAGAAATAATCAAATAAATACAGTAACTTTGGCCCGTAGTTTTAAAATTCCCGCCTGACGACCGACGGGCAAAAGCTAGTCAACCCGGGAATGGTAGCATGAAACTTACCGGGTCTAATGGGACACGGTCATCATTTAGTTTCATGTGAGGCCTCGAGTTTAGCCTAACTTCATAGTAATATTTAGTGTTAAATTTGTAGTGACGAAATGATAACAAGAGTGCCAGACGAAGCAGAGAAGGTTTCGGCTGCCGAAGAAAACTTTGGCCACTAACATCTGGGTAGATAGTGCTTATCAGCCTTGATTGACAGGCTATCTAAGAGAACAAAAATTCCGATTACAAATCACTATTAGGAATGAACGACTCTGTGTTCCTTAACATTCCAATATAATCGTGAACGATAAAATCTAAAATGATTACATACTGAATCGGCCATCACGCGGTACAAAAACTGTTTTCTTATCTGCTGCGTCATGCAGGTGGATAAGCAAAATCAGGCTATTGCAGACACCTTCATCTCCATTTCTATCTCCTTTCCTTCTCTTTCCTCTACTCAATATAACGCTCTTTTAGATACTTTGAATATGGTTGTTGTTGATCATACAATGAGCCCGATATCTGATTGCCAAATATCGAAAATAGTTTGAGTAGACTACCATTCATTATACATAGGTAAGTTTTCGACATCGATAAATTTAACATGTGAACATTAAAAGATTTGACAAAAAGAAGCTCTTGCACGTACGTTGGATAAATTATAAATCGATTTGTGTTGAATATATGAAACTAGAGTTCAGGATCCTACGTGCATTACAGATATGGGTGCGCCATCCTTATTTGCGCGTTATTGGCTTCGAAAATCTCGTTTCACAGAGTTTTCTCAAGTCAGTAAATAAGGCGTAGGTATTGTCCTTAGCAACAAGCTGAAGCTTGCCTAATTGAACGGATCCCTGTAAATAGCCGACATTTTGCGGCGCCTGCAAATACTTCTACCACAATTAATGAAAAAGCCGCAATCAACGCAATGATAATAATGAGAGACTGTTGGATAGCTGCGCAGATTATATTAAAGTTCTACATACTTCAGACGTAGTGCTAGACGTTTCGTCGCATGGCGTCCTCCACATCTCGGAGAAAGGTAGACTCAAATAAATCATATAGAAATTAATTATAGATGGCGTGGTTGCATCCAGGTTTGTCATTATTTTTTGGCAATTATGTCGATTTAGACCATGCTGCGATTATTTTATGTTTTCTGAGCGCATCACGTGAATCACATACTAGTGAAAAACAAGCCAAATTTCGATCAGGACGAGGTGTCATAGATAATAATTTTACTTTAAGACATGTTGTTGAACAACTACAAGTATGTCGCCGTTTCACAATAGTCGTCTTTATAGACTACAAAGTTGCATTTGACTTAAACAATCAATGATTGCACGGATGGTGGTAACAATTATTTAAATCAAGTTTGCGAGCTTAAAGTAAACATCAATCCAATTTTATTGAACCAGACGTCGAACATAGATAAACTACCGCCAGTCGCACGCAATGACGTTTTTCGATCTCCCATGGTTATCAACAGAGTACGACGACAAACTGACAAACTAATTTTATACACTTTTCCGAAAATCCTGTCCATTGTTAAATTTTAAGTAAACATAGCAACTATATTTATTACACCCATAATATTTCAGATATATAAATAGACACGTAGATATAAAATCGTACATAATAAAATTTCGCGGGAAAGATAAATATTTATTAATAAACCAAACATTACTTGACGCAAGACTATCAAAAGAAATGACAGCAGAGTAAATATACCAATTAGTCAAATGTTAAAATAAAGCTGATTTAAAGAAACTTCTCGTACACAGTATTAATTGTTCGTATTTCGTGAATTGATTTGCCGACTGAAGATACTCGAAAGTGAGAGAACACACATTTGTAACCAAGGATATTTTGACATTAAGTATACGAAATTGGCTAGGAACAGCAACAGTTAGATAATTTTGCAAGGCCCGAATGCACACAAAATATCTTTTAAATGATATTAATTTAAAAAATACGTCTTCGACACGGGAAGCTGTACAATAAATACGAACAGAAGAAAATAGAAATTTATGAGGATATCGGCTGAATTTTCCGTACAAAGAATGATTACTAAATTTCAAACTGTTGTAGGTCTATTGTTCTGTTTAATTAGTACTATTTTCCAAAGCCACAAGTATATTTAACCGACTGTCTACGGAAACTTAATTCCTACCACAGCACGAGGTTAATAAGGTGGTTCACATATATATATTTAACAAATTGTTATGCGAGAACTCAGATTAAAAACGCAATTGGATCATTCTTCTCCCGTAAATCTTTCTACTCATAGACTTTTAACCAGTTTCGTGGTGCATAGGCACCAGAACTTAAGTTTCATTTTGCCTAGCCGCAACATTAGACAGATCGCCTTAGACACTAAAAGTCACATGTCGCCATTCCAATACTAACTACTCACTATTTCTGTTTACTACTTACAATGATTAATTAATCTTGTTTAATTCAAGCTCACAAACTTTAATTAAATAATAGATAAGACCACCACCCACACAATCACTGTTTGTTCAATTCTATTAATTAATCTCACACCTGAACTCATCAGTCCGGACCCAACCTACCCCGCTTGGATGCTCTGAAACTTCATGGACTATCTCCAATTGGTCTTGTCTAGTCAAATGGAACTTCGTTTTTTCCCCACCACATTTAACTATCTTGATGTTAATGCTAACTTTTCTCTTCATTAACCCCTCCCCTTGCTATGAAATATTTTGCTAGTCACAATTCCATTCACCTCCATATACTCTACCCTTGATTTGTTATTTCAATGGTCGGGCCAGTTGGCCTTTGATGCCAAATAAATGTATTATTATTATTATTATTATTATTATTATTATTATTAATCTGTAATAATTTACAATACTAATTCTAGTGTTATTTCGGCTAACTATCTGAAACTCAATATTTTTATTAAGACCTCTGGCGATCGATATTTGAAGGTGGTTCTTCCTTTCTTTCCAAGTTCTGATTTCATTCAACCGAACAAACACAAAGTTGATAAAAGCGTCCCTTTTTCACAAAAGTCTGCAATCCTGTTGATATTTTTAATTTTGATTATGATAATACTTTCTCATGGTTGAATAAAAGACAAGAATAATTGTTATCGGAAACAGATTTTCTTGAGATTTTTATTTCCAAGTTTTGTATTATTATAATTGAAATGTTTTGCACTATATCTTCATGTTAGTTAACATTACATACAATCGATTGCTAGTCATGGTTCTCAATTTTTGCATAATGTTACTCGTATTATACCTTAATTGTTCCTAATTTGATGATGTATATATTATTCTTTTCAGTCGAACTTTCTGATATTGTTATATTGTATAGTACAGCTAGTGAGATATACTTATCTACATGAGATTAATTGCACACGTATTGTGATGTGATAATTTTCCTTATATATATTGTACATTTTCCAATTTTATTATTTGATGGAATATGTGTGGTTTGAATCCAAATAAAGATATTCTATTCTATTCTATTCTAAAAAACTCCCAAATGCCTTATCGTCAAAAATTTTGTTAGTCACTATTTCATTCAACTCTATATATATCCCTACTTTTTAATAGTATACTACAATTTCAAATGTTAAGCCATATGACCTAGGCTGCCAAACAAAATTTATAATTATAATATAATAATAATATACGATTATTATAATTCATTACCTTTTTTAAAATCATCTGTATTTTCGAAATAAGGCAAACACTTTTCAAACAAAAAAGCAAAATTTCTTTAAAATAGTGAAATATAAATCAAAATAAGCAGTGTACGTCAATTTATTATAGTTATCTTAAAGCAATATTTAATATGGACGAATTATATATTCTAGTTTGCTATAATTATTTGATTCACGTTTTTGTACTTGTTACAAAAGCAAACTAAAAAACAAACAAAATCTGAGAAAATATAGTGCTTTTACATGCAAGATAGACGTATGCATCAAGAGCTAAACATCTGATTGAAACCTTGAATGCAAAACCAAGTTAATTTTATGGTCCTAAAGAGCACTTCTTTCAGTTTCTTAATTGACCGTCTTGTAAACGCCCCCACTGCGAAGTTACAAAGAAGTTAAAGGCCGTTGATAATGGGATAAAGTTATTGTAGGTGGCACTTATCAAAGTCGGAATTGCATTCCACTGGAAATTCCAAAATAGTTGGTTGGTGTTTTAGTGTCTATAAATATTCCTAGACACATCATATCCACGTTGTGGATACTTTACTACGTTTTGCTCATCCAATTCTTTTCTTTCTTGTTTCAGCGGATGACCGGAAACTCAACAGCTCTACCGATCCACCAACGGTTCGCTTTGGACATTGACTCCCCCTCGACTTCCTTCAATCACAACCTCGTTCTACGAATGCCTGCGACCCCTGCAAGACTCGCTCGCTCCAATCCAGCATATTCCATCCATGTCTATGCTATGGTCCATCAACTATATTTCCACGACAATGGACTCCATCGGTTGATGTCTACCTCCGGTCCGCCATCATTTTCGATCTCACACCCACCTTGAAGCTCTGACATTTCATGGACTATCTCCAATTGATCTTGTCTAGTCAAATGGAACTTCGTTTTTATTTATTTTTCACCAGATTGAACTATCTTGATGTTAGTGATAACTTTTCCTCTCGTCAACCCCTCCCCCTGCTATTAAATACTTTGCTAGTCACAATTCCATTCACCTCCACATATCCTACCCTTGATTTGTTATTTCAATGGTCGGGCCAGTTGGCCTTTGATGCCAAATAAATGTATTATTATTATTATTATTATTATTATTATTATTATTATTATTATTATTATTATTATTATTATTATTATCCGCATGACAAGTTGTGGAGCAACAAGTAAATTGGCATGACTGAGATCCAAGTTACTAGCTGACACAGCGTAACTTACGCTAGTCCAGACGTCAGCGTAGGTAAATAGTCAAGTGTGTAGCGCGACAACAATCACGCGATTTGCACAATAGGATATTTCAAACGTGTGTTAATCATGTATGGTAAATGCAGTGTTCATATAATTTCGCAAACATAAGCTTCCACGCCATTGGTAAACGGCAAATTTCGCTTGTTTCAATTAGTACTGCGTAAATAATATTTGAATTTCATTTACGCAATTTGTCGGCGAATAGTTCTTAGCCGTTACATCACTTTTCTCTCTGAAAAAAGGAAAAATTCCTCCCAGTGAGGCTTGATAGGTAATATAGTTCAGAGTACGAACCCAGCATAGCAACTGGTTTTTATTCTGCTCATAGTTAATTAAAAAAATTATACAGTAAATGCTAGGCTGGAGTATGCTCGTTGGTTGTTTCAACAATGACATGAAGCTAAATAACCACTAGGAAGTGCTACACAAATTGTTAGCTGTAGTGGCCGGTCATACCGCGTGAAGTGAAATAGAGTATTGAGGTTTTGAGAGTCGCGGCGTAAAGATTGCAACCTAGATTGACCCTGAAGTTGCTAGGTTTACATTGAAACCTGGGCAGGCTTGACCGTTTTCAATTAGTTTAAAAAAGCCGAAAGGTGATAGTGTGTACTCGACATTGTGGTCATGATATTCTTAGATTGTGCACTGTGCAATTACGCAAGTTGAGATATGCATTGAAAGCGGCCTGTACCATGATATGAAGCCTAAGATTAATAAGTGTTGCTACACAAGGCGTAAGCTATAATTAGCTGGACATACCTAAATAGGCAGTGTGAGCTCAGGTGTTAGCCAAAAGTTGCAACAGTAAAATGTAGAAACTATATATATATATAATCAAATATAAACCACGAAAGTGTACTCGAACATTGCCGCAGAGATGGCATAATACCGAGGAACTGTTCAAAAATGCTACACAATTGTTAGCTCTGAACAGCTGGTTATACCACGTGAGACAATTGCGTGGGAAAAATGTGTATTAATCATGTGGATTCATAGAGGTCACATCGCTTGACTTAGGTTTCACGTAGTGCGCATAAAAATTAAACATTTAATACGTAGAATAACGAAAAAGTAAAATAAAAATTATATCTGTAATGCTTTAAGCAAAGCAATCCATTGCTAGGTTCAGATTGTAGACAGATAGAACCAGAGACCCCTGTAGAATGCTGTATGTTGCCAGGATCAGGCGGTTCGATAAACAGTTTCAACCTGTCTCTGCTTACCAATAAAGGAGTCGCACCTTGCGTTATAATAACATATTTTGTCTGTCTGAGCAATATCGGGTAAAGACGGCGATACTTTGGTTGTAGTGGTGCAACAGCAGCGTCGTTACGAACCAGTATTCTCTTGCAGCTGTGGAGCTGCGGGTGAAGAAAGAATGGACGAGTCGTATGTTTCAGCTGCTGTTCCAACCTGTTACCAAAATGAAGTTGAAGGCGGGAAGCTTCGACTTGTGGATCATCCTTTGCGAGTAGTAGACGAGGGAGCTGACTGGCCAGGCGTAGATCCATACTATACAAGATTTTTTATGCAGACGTTTTACTACAATCCCGAGTACGAGAACGCATGGCAAGTAGAAATAAAGGTAATTTATTTACCCATTTGCAATAAATGGACGAGGATTCTAAAGCAGCTTTGAGATCCCTATGCATTCTTTCGACCATACCGTTAGATTGGGAATGTAAATCAGCCGTCGGTGCATCCCATGCACTACAAGGTTGTTTTGAAACAAACCGATGAAAAGCAAGTGCCTCTTTGAGTGATTACCTCATTGGGAACACCATAATGGGCTATCCATACAGAGATAAAACCGTTAGTGACTTCGTCTGCATAAATGGTGTCAAGAGTTAAATCCGCAGGCTATCGTGTAAATCTATCAATCATAGTTGAAAGGTAGCCGAAACTTTGAATCTTCGTCAGATGAAATATGTCGATGTGGACGATGGCTAGGCGCGAAGTGGTTTGGAAATACTGTAACTAATGTGCCGTGTGACCTAGATTTTTTGGCAAATGACAATCGGAGACCCATCGTTTAGCGTACTGCTTGGGCCTGTGACCCAGGAATGATCTGTAAGAAGTCTGACTGTCGCCTTGCTTCCTGGATGAGATGTTAAGTGAATTGCGTCGAAAAATTTTTTCTCTGAAGTCTGGGCGGCAGAACTGACATGTTGGCCTGCGTAACCTTGAAATAAACAATGGGCAAACTTCCCCAGTGACGGAATATGAACTTGGAGGCATAACGGGCTACTGATCTTTTAATGTGGGTGTCTCCGCCCTGTTTTTTTCGCAGGAGGGATGTCATTAGTGCAAGTTCACTGGGAGGTAATTAGTTGACTGTGAATGGCGACGACGAAGATGGTCATAGCGAGATTTCTGGCTTAGAACGTGTGTCTGCAATGAACTTTTACTTCCCCTTAGCATAAAAGATGTCGAATTGCCATTCTCTCAGACGTGACAGCTGTTTTTCTATTCTGGCAGGGTATGTGTGACACTTAAAGTCTTCTGCTACAAATGATATTGATAAATTCGTGAATGGCGACGAGTTCTCAACCGAAAGTATCGTATCTTGTTTCAACTGATTAGCGAGTACGCGGGTAAAAACTGTTAGGCTTCTGAAAGGCGATGATATTTTGTTCCAAAGTAGCCCCAATAGCGTATTCGAAAGCATCTGTAGTGAGTAGAAATGGTCGTTGAAAATCCGGATGCATTAGCATTTTAGCATTTTCTAAAGAGTTGATGGTGTGTCGAAGTAATTCCTCGTCTTCAGATGACCAAGTCCTTTTCGTATCCGCAGTTTCCTACACAACGGATATAGTTATCTTGATAGGCCGGTTAGGAACTTACGATAGTAGTTTAGGACTCCCAAAATTTTCTGCAGCTCACTTACAGTCTTTACTGACTTAATATAACTGATTGAATTTGCTTTCGACGGCAAAGTGTGAATACCTTTTGTTGTAATACAATGCCAAAGGTAATCCACGAATGTAGTTGTCACAACTTATCTTGATTCCGTGGTTGGATAAGTGTGAGAGGACATTTCGTAAATGCTTGGCATGAGATTATAAGTGTAGACTGAAAACCATTATGTCATCGAGATAAGTATGCTGTCCATGAATCATTCAAATGTCTGATTAGCACACTTGATATTACTTGATGACCGCAATCTTTTCCATGTCTTCTGGCGCTACCGGGATATGAATGTAGGCTTGCCTGAGGTCGTTTACTGAGAAGAAATTGCTACCGCAGAGTTTTTCAATTAAGGTGTTAATATTGGGAATAGGATATGCATCGGATTTGGTCATCGAATTTAACTAGCGATAATCTCTGCAGGCTCTGTATGATACGTTTAATTTGGAGACTAAGTACAGTGGTGACGCTCATGAAATTTTCGATGGTCTGATGATTCCCTCTTCCAAAATTCTAAAACAATTCTTTTGGGCAGCTTTCAACTTAGCAGAGGCTAGTGATCGCTTCTTAAGTTAAATTTGTTATCCTGCTCTGACGATATGGTGCATCGTATAGGTGACTCATAGCTATGACTTTCTAAGATCAAACAAAGACTTGTGTTCTCGCAGAGCTGTTGATATATCTGCTGAATGATGCAATGGAGTTTGTTGAATGACCTGTAACTTCACACGTTCGGAGGCAAGTGTCTAAAAACTTTGTTCAAGTTCAGTGAAGAGGTCGATGATATTTTGATTGGCAAGAGCAAAAATGAATCAAAATTTCACCAGGAAATCAAGGCCTATTATGTTGTGTGAGACCTTGGCAACGATGAAGTTATAAGAAAATGAACGTCGTAAACCTATGTTGAATGTGCGATGCCGAAAACCATAAGTAGGTATGGGCTACCGTGTAGCTGTTGCAAGTAAAACACCTAGAGACATCTTGGCCATAGAATCACTCTTGAGAACTGAACCGTTGCTCCTGTGTCTACAATGAATTCTTCGCCAGTTCTGAAATCGAGAAGATGCAGAAATTCATTGGATTATTTGCCCGGGTCATGCAAACAAGAAGACTGGTGATTGCGACAGACATTGTCAGTTTGGCTGTCTATGTGGCATTTTCTGCGTGATGAGAAATAGTCAAAATAAACTGCAGCTGTAGGTGTTTGAAATACTTATTTGTTGTTGACTGTGGTCATCTAAGAAAGGAAACTGGCATACATTTGGTAATTTCTCCAAACAATGCAGGCAATTTCGACAACTATAAAAATACTTCTGGTGATTAGAACAACAACCTTTAGTATAATATCGACTGAATAACCGAGGTGATCTCGATTGTCCGTTATACTGATTTAGACGGTGTTGATCTATGGTTCTATTAACATGTGCCTCTACGATGAATATTCTTTCAAGAATTTTAATCAAATCTGAAATACATCTCTCCAAAGTGGATAGCTTAGCATCATCAGATGTAAGACCGGTGGATGGACACTGAGCTATCTTAGAATTTAGGGTGGTCATGTTTGGAAATGACTTACAGCACATTAAAAAGCATAAAGGGACATAAATATATTTAGATAGAAAATTGTAATCATAAGTGCCCTAAAAAATTAAAACTTTTAACTAAACTTGTACCAAAATCTGCTTCCACAGTTTTAAACTGACAAAATCTGCTTCCACAAAATCAGAAGCAAAATATGCTTCTAGAGCTAATAGATAACTGATGAAATCCACTTCCACAAACTTAAACAGTTTTGATCAAATTACTGACTAAATCTGTTTTTGACAAAATCAGAAATAAATGTGCATCCACAGTTTGGCATAATTTGTACGTAGGAGAGAAAGGTTTTAAACGACAGATAAACTCCCAAAAAAGTTTCCTTCCAAACAGAAAATACCTAAATAAACTGTATAAATAATAATTAAAAACAGGGCGAATAAATGGATGGTTCGGCACGCTAACATCGAATTACCGTATTCCCCCAGGATAACAAGATTTGTGATATAAAAGCAAATCTAAAAGCCTTACCTGTCTCAGTATCCTGGCGCGGACGCCAATTTATAAACGCTCCGGCCGCAAGTAAATGCCGTGTGAGGTTACGAAGTAATTAAAAGCTGTAGATAATAAGAGACAGCTATTGTGAGTGGTCATTATCAGGTCCTGAATTGCATTCTCCAGCAATTTCAGAGAAAACTAGGTAGAAATATTTAGAGGTCATTTGGCAAAATATCATTGATGAAACAGTTCATGAGTATCTGAATATTACGACCTATAATCAAAACCTATGGACTGATCATTACTCAGTGAAATAACTGGGTATTTAAATATGAATTTGAGTACTCGAGAGGAGGAATTTTTATTTCATATTTTCTCCATTTTTCAAAAAGAATCTTATGTAATGTAACGACACAAATCAATCGCCGACATATTGCGTAAATTAAATTCAAATTTATTTACGTTGCACCAATGAGAAAAAAGCAAATTGCCGTTTAACCACGTTTAACCACGTTTAACCAATAGTATGCAAGTACACATATTGCATGCTATTTAAGCACGGTAATTTACCATGCAAGTCAGTTGTGGCATTTGCCTTCTACCTGCTTCACGCGTGTGCGTTCTGTCGGCTGTCAATACGTGTGCGCTCTGTCGGCTGTCAATACCTACGCTGGTGATTTGATAGTTTCACCAACAACTAACTACATCCGTGACTCATCTTGTTGCGGGATACCGGAGAGACGAGCCAATTGAGTGCAGGACCTGCAGGACACCATCCACAACGCGATCACAGCTCAACCACGGGAGCGACAACTCAACCAGAGTCCACTCAAGGCTCTAGGACATCTTCAACTCTGAAGACTTCAAGAGAACGCATTACCAGGCCCTCTTAAGGGCCCCCATATCAGTAACTAATCTCTATTCAGAGCACCTTAACCGAGTTTGTAACGTCGTACGGCATTTACTTGAAGCCGGGGCGTTTACAAAATTGGCAACCGCGCCAGGATATTGATTATTGTTCTGATTTTTTTGGTATAAATAAAATTGACTTCCTTTTTCATCTATTTGGGGTAAAAATCGATTAAGATTTGCGTGATCGTGGTCATCTGTGAATTTTTTGGGTATATATATGTATATATTCGTGGTTTGTGTTGGGGGATATAATAATAGATTGACATTTGTGTTGTCTTTACCCTGATTGTGGTTTTCTGGGAAATCTGTTGGGTATATATTCGTGGATTTGTGGGGATAATTATAATACATTGTCATCAAAGGCCAACTGGACATCTATTTAACTTTCCTACGTACGAAACGGCACCGTACGTACACGTCAAAATCAACTGTGGAAGCTGTTTGTGGGTAAGCGTTTCGTTAAAATATATTTATATATTTTCATATTGCTTATAAATTTATGCTTTTAAGATCCCGTAAGATTGTTAAAATGTCAGGTCCAATTTTAGATATTGATGTTCCTGTTTGGGATGGAGATAGTGAGCTATTCTTTATGCGCGTAGACTCCGCTTTCTCCCCGTTTCCTGATTATGACAGTCATCAAAAACTGTCGAAGGTTTTTGCTAAACTACCTTCTGAATTGCAGCGACGGATTTATCCTAAGCTTGAGGCCATTAGGAAGCTACCTAATCCCATTTTGGGCCTACAAAACGAGGTAGAATCCTTGCTTGGACCCACGGAAACTGAGCAGATAATAAACAAATATGCGCAGTTAGATATGCCAAATCTTGGCCCCATAGAAATACTGAGGGAATTACGGAAACGTTGGTATAAAACCAACATTTCTGACCATGAGGCTAAGGTTGTTTTTATTAACAATCTTCCCCAAACATTAAAACTCTTTGCCAGACAGCTCCCCAACACTCTCTCTATAGATGACTTATCTGAGAGATGTGAGTTAGAATATAGGGTTTTGGAACCCAAAGTGAATCCATCATCCTTTTCTTCACCCCCGCAAGATGATAGAATCTCCTCCTTAGAGAGAACAGTGGCGAACATGGCCAAAGTTCTAGAAGGATTGGCCATTACCAAATCCGAGATAAATCAAGTGAATGCTCGACCAAAATTCGTTTCCAAGTCAAATTATAATGGTAGGCGGCGATCGAGATCTCCGCAATCCTTTAATAAATATGCTCCAAAGAACTGGTGTTATAACCACCAGAAGTTTTTTATGCTTGCCAAGTTTGTCTTTGTCGTTCCGAAGAATTTCCGAATGAGTGTCAATTTCCACAGCTGACGGAGAGGACAACAGACCGCAGGCACAAGGGTGCATCAGTATCGGGAAACGTCTGGCGCAGGAAGTAGAAGACCGTACTTTCTGCACATCAACGGCATCAACGGCGCTACAGGGAAGAAGCCAACTACAATCCGACATCCCTGTCGACTCTTTTCGTCCACGCCGAATTTTTCACATAGAGAACCAAACAGACAATGCCGGTCGCAATCACCAGCCTACTTGTTTGCATGACCCGGCCAAACAGCCAAACGAACTTCTGCACCTTCTTGATTTCAAAACTGGCGAAGAGTACATCGTAGACACAGGTGCGGCAGTCTCAGTTCTCAAAGGTGATTCAATGGCCGAGATGTCGCTAGGCGTTCTTCTCGCAACAGCTACAGGCGAGCCCATACCAACTTATGGCTGCCAATACCGCACACTCAACATAGGTCTACGACGTGAATTTTCCCACAACTTCATCATTGCCAAGGTCTCACATAATATAATAGGCCTTGATTTCCTTCTAAAATTTCGGCTCATTGTTGATCTTGCCAATCAAAAGATCATCGACCCCTCCACCGGACTTGAACAAAGCTTTTGGACACTTGCCTCCGAGCGTTTGGAGTTACAGGTCATTCAGCCAACCCCAGTGCATCATTCAGCAGAGATATCAGCAGCTCTTCGAAAATACAAATCGCTTTTCGATCTTAACAAGTCAGAGCTACGAGTCTCCAACACGATGCATCATATCGTCACAGAAGGACAACCTATTGCACTCAAGAAGCGACCACTGGCTCCTGCTAAGCTGAAAGCTGCCCAAGAAGAATTCTCAAGGCTTTTGGAAGAGGGAATCATCAGACCATCGAAAAGTTCATGGCGTCACCACTGCACTTAGTCTCAAAATCAAACGGATCGTACAGAGCCTGTGGAGACTACCGTAAGCTAAATTCAGTGACAAAATCTGATGCATATCCTATTCCAAATATCAACACTTTACTTGAAAAACTCAACGGCAGCAATTTCTTCTCAGTGATTGACCTCAGACAAGCGTACCATCACATACCGGTAGCACCAGAGGATATCGAGAAAACTGCAGTCATCACTCCATTTGGCCTTTTTGAATATCTTTACATGCCTTTTGGACTCAAGTGTGCTACTCAGACATTTCAAAGATTCATAGACAACATACTTCGCGACGACTCTGCTTATTGTATGTCATATCTAGATGACATTATGGTATTCAGTCCAGATCTAGAATCTCATGCGAAACATCTACGAAATGTCCTCTCACGCTTATCCAACCACGGACTCAAGATCAACTGTGACAAGACGCAGATTGCAACTTCATCCGTCGACTTCTTAGGGCATCGTATCACGGCCCAAGGTATTCAACCGTTGCCGTCAAAGACGAATTCAATCAAGAATATCAAGTCACCAAGGACTTTGAGCGATTTGCAGAAAATCCTGGGAGTACTAAACTATTATCGCAAGTTCCTTCCAGGCCTTTCAAAACAACTTTATCCTTTGTGCAGGCACCTGCGGAACCGAAAAGGACTTAGCAAGAATTCCATCATTGCTTGGTCATCCGAAGACGAGGAATTACTTCGACTTGCCATCAACTCGTTAGCAAATGCCACAATGCTAACGCATCCAGATTTCGAAAAGCCATTTCTACTCACGACAGATGCTTCTGAATTCGCTATTGGAGCCACTTTGGAACAAGAGATCGACGGAGTTCGGAAGCCTATCAGTTTCTACTCGCGTACTCTCCAACCAGTAGAAACGAGGTACGACACTTTCGGCCGAGAACTTCTCGCCATCCACGACGCAGTGCGCCATTTTATCAGCATCATTGGCAGTAGCAGATTTGTTGTTTTCACAGATCATGCACCACTAGTTAGCGCACTTCGAAACGCAACTTCATCTATCGCCAAGTACTCTGCCAGAGTGGAAAGACAGCTTTCTCATCTAAGCGAATGGCAATTTGACGTCTTTCACGTCAAGGGCAAACAGAACTTCATTGCAGATGCCCTGTCCAGGCCAGACGTCTCTCTATAACCACCTTCGCCATCACCATTCACTGTCAACTCCGTGGCACTCAGTGAACCTGCACTAACGCCAACTCTCCTGCGAACTGAACAACGCGGTGACATTCACATTCAAAGATCAATAGCCCGTCACCCAACCAAGTTCATATGCCGTCTGTGGGAAGGCTTACCAATTGTTTACTTCACGGGTACGCAGCCCAACAAGCCAGTTCTGCCGACCAGCCTTCAGAGAAAAGTTTTCGATTCAATTCACTCAATTTCTCACCCAGGAAGCCAAGCGACTGTCCGACTTCTTACAGATCGTTTCTGGGGTCACAGACTTAGGCAGAATGTTAAACGATGGGTCTCAGAGTGTGCAATTTGTCAGAAAAACAAGATCACACGACACACTCGTTCTAAGTTGCAACATTTTCGGTCTACTTCTCGCCTAGCCATCGTCCACATCGACATAGTTCATCTGACAAAGGTTCAAGGTTTCAGCTACCTTCTAACTATGATCGATAGATTTACACGGTGGCCTGCGGCATTACCTCTTGGCACCATTTCTGCAGACGAAGTAACTAACGGTTTTATCTCTGCATGGATATCCAATTATGGTGTTCCCAATGAGGTCATCACGGACAGAGGCACTTGCTTCTCATCTGATCGTTTCAAAACCACCTTGCGGTACATGGGATGCATCTTACGCCAGACGACTGCCTACCATCCCCAAGCTAATGGCATGGTAGAGAGAATGCATAGGGAACTCAAAGCAGCTTTAGCATCCTCGTCCATTAATGGCAACTGGGTCGATGCACTACCTTTAGTTCTGCTGGCCATGCGTTCCCGTACTCGTGAATCCATTAAAACGTCTGCGTCACAACTCTTGTATGGCATGGATCTACGCCTGCCTAGTCAGCTCCCACGTCTACTACCGGCACAAGATGACCCACAAAACGAAGCTACCCGCCTTCGACTTCATTTCGGTAACATGTCCGAACAGCAGCCGAGACACACGCCTCGTCCAGTCTTCGTTCACCCACAGCTCCACAGCTGCAAGAGAGTACTCGTTCGCAACAATAATGCTGTTGCACCACTACAACCCAAGTATCGCGGTCCTTACCCGATTTTACTCAGACAGCCAAAATACTTCATCATTATGCAAGGCGCTACACCGACATCAGTAAGCATAGACAGGTTGAAACCGTTTATCGAACCACCTGATCCTGAGAGCGTTCAACCTTCTACACACGTCTCAGGCTCCGTCTGCCCACAATCTCAACCTGCTTTGTATAACGCGTAATTAATTTTTTTAAAACATTAACATTAACTATCAAAATTTTTTTTAACCTTACGTTATTTTTCGTATTTGTCTCACGTGGCATAACCAGCTGTTCTTAGCTAACAATTGTGTAGCATTTTTGAACAGTTCTTTGGTATTATGCCATCTCTGAGGCAATGTTCGTGTACATATTTTTATGCAGTTACCTTTGATTTTAATGTATATATTTTTACATTATAATGTATTTCTCACACATGACATTACACTGCCTATTTTGGTATGACCAGCTACTTAGAGCTAACGCTTTCGTGTAGCAACACTAAGTAGTGATCAGCTTCATATCATGGTACAGGCCACTTTCAATGCATATCTCAACTTTATCAATTGCACAAAGACCACTCTACAAATGTCATGACCACAACGTCGAGCACTCTAGCTCCTTTGGTCGTATACAAACACATTGACAACGATCCAACCTGCTTAGGTTTTAACTTAAACCTGGCAAATTCAGAGGCGATTTACCTCGAAATCTTCACGCTGCGGCTCAAAAAACTTACACTGCTCTATTTTGCCTCACGTGCTATGACCGACCACTAGAGCTAACAATTTGTGTAGCAATTCCTAGTGGTTACCTGGCATCATATCATTGTTGAAGCAACCAACAAGCATATTTAAGCCCAGCACTTATGGTTCATCATATTTTTGCTTAACTTGGTTCGAACTCTGTCATGCATTTCTTATCTAGCCTCGCAGAGAGGAATATTTTTTCTTTTTTTTCAGAGAGGAAAGTGTTGTAACGACACAAATCAATCGCCGACATATTGCGTAAATTAAATTCAAATTTATTTACGTTGCACCAATGAGAAAAAAGCGAAATTGCCGTTTAACCACGTTTAACCAGTTTAACCAATAGTATGCAAGTACACATATTGCATGCTATTTAAGCACGGTAATTTACCATGCAAGTCAGTTGGTCGTATCGGCGTTCTGCCTCGTGTTACACATGTGCGTGCTGTCGGCTGTCAATACCTACGCTGTATATTGATTTGTTTCACCAACAATTGGCAACATTCGTGACTCACCGTGTTGCACTTCAGCCAGCAAGACGAGCCAATTAATGGGTCAGGTGTTTATATCAAGACCGCAACCTTGATTATAATAAATGCATTTCTTTAACCAATAGTGATGAAGTAGGCATGACATGCTATTTAAGCACGGCAATTTACCATGCAAGTCAGTTGTGGCATTTGCATTCTACCTGCTTCACGCGTGTGCGTTCTGTCGGCTGTCAATACCTACGCTGGTGATTTGATAGTTTCACCAACAACTAACTACATCCGTGACTCATCTTGTTGCGGGATACCGGAGAGACGAGCCAATTAAGTGCAGAACCTGCAGGACGCTATCCACAACGCGATTACAGCTCAACCACGGGAGCGACAACTCAACCAGAGTCCACCCAAGGCTCTAGGACATCTTCAACTCTGAAGACTTCAAGAGAACGCATTACCAGGCCCTCTTAAGGGCCCCCATATCAGTAACTAATCTCTATTCAGAGCACCTTAACCGAGTTTGTAACGTCGTACGGCATTTACTTGAAGCCGGGGCGTTTACAAAATAAAATTGGAGTTCAAGAAATCTCAATTAAAACTGCTTGAAACTAACAGTGATTGTTTCTAAAATCACAGTTAAGAGAATTGTTGTCTAAAAGCAGAATTTGTATATGTGACCTTAAGGAAAACCAGATCTGATAAAAATTGATAGGCGGAGCCGCGCATTACAAGATCATTCGGATTTTAATTAACCACTAGACTTTGATTGAAGTCAGTATGGATTTACGAAAGTTTTTTTGACCCACATAAATATCCTACCCATTTAGAATTGTACCATTGTATATAGACCCACAAATTTTCTTAATTGCTCGATATATTTTTAAGCTATTAAGAAGACGATTTTCCATAGAAGTTAATTCTGTTAATTCGAAGCTACTTAAATAGTATAATGCTAGTGTAATTTTAATCATTCATGTCAATAAAGCACAATTGAGACTATTAATATTGTTAACTGAAATTTAACAAAGTTACATTTTGGGCTCGATATTATTTTAAAACTCATTTGTAAAATTGCAGAATGTGATCCTGGAAGGCCAAATCTGCAAATAAGTGAATGACTTGAAAGTTATTTTCTCAATTGATCCAAAAAATATTGCTATCAATAAAATTTATATAACATTATATTAGGTACTTTTGTTCTCAAGCTTTCTCAAGGTTCCTGACTTTGTTCTACTACTTTTCAATGGTTGCTATTATTACTACCCGAGCATTCAATCAGTCTGTTCCTTTTCAGATGGTTAATATTAGAAGGCCGAAGAAAGGTTTCATGTATATATTACACACAATGTAGCACATAAATATAAATCACTGTTAATCTGAATTGAAGGATTTGGATGGTAATAATACAGATTTTTTAATGTAAAATTATATCCTAAACAACATTCTCAATTAAACTAGATTGTCCGTCTTCTAGACGGCAAAAATAAAAGTGATTTATGTCTATGAAGTGAAATGTTTATAACAAATGTCTGGATCGGAATGAATATAGTCAAAAGATTGAAAATATATGACAATATGAACATAGTAAAATGATTTATATTTATAAAGAAAATGTTTTACATACAATTGGTTATTCTTACACAAATGTCTGGATTGTAATGAGTAGTCAAACGATTAAAGATACATGATAATATGAGCCTAGTAAAATTATTTATGTTCATAAAGTAAAATGTTTTGTGTAAACCGTTTAAAGATTTAAATGACAAACAACTCACAAATGTTTTTATAGTAAACAATCAATCATTTTCATAGTAACGAATAATCCGATAAATTCACTAATACAAGTCCACCGCGTGATCCTCTCGGATCGCGCGCGGTTCTGTCTATTTATAAAAACACTATTAATTACAAATAAAATTGCATTTCAAGAAATATCGATTAAAACTGCTTGAAACTAAAAGAGATTGTTCCTAAAATCACAGCTAAGAGAAATATTGTTTAAGGACAGAGTTAGAATATTTGACCTTAAACAGCACAGCGTTTGTAAAAATTGACCTTCGTTGGGTTGTAACACGGAGCCGCGTGTTACAAGTATGCTTAACTCTCTAAAAAGATTCCAGTTGATTCTGGAACATTGCACGTGTGCATTTTCAAAATTAAGTTTCTGTGTTTTGCTACTCAAGATGTTCCATTGAAAAATAATTTGTTTGTGATCCAATTCTTTGAAATAGTTTACAACACCATAACTATGTGATTTCACCGTTTCAATTTCTAAGTATACATTATCTAAGCATTGCGAACCTCTAGTTGATTCATTTATAATCTGCTTAAGATCATGATTAGAAAAAAATTGATTATTTCACAGCCATATAACTTATTAAAATCATCTTCCACCACATTATAGCCATGACAGTCAAAAATAGATTGAAAAGAATTGGTAAATGTTTGATCATCATATAAAGTAGCATACGGAGGTCTGTAAACCGTGGTTAAGATCAGATTATCGATTTGTATAGATAAAAAATCAATGATAGCATTATCTTCACTAGTATGTAAAATTTTCGCATTTAATACAGATTTACTATAAATGAGTACTCCTCCACCTCTTTTATCCAGCGATCTGTCTTTTCTGAATAAAGAATAGTGAGGAATATCAAATTCATGATTTTCAATATCCATGTTAAGCCAAGTTTCAGATATTATTATAAAATTACACAGCAAGAAGTTTTTGCTCCTAATACTTCGAAAGTTAGCATAAAATAAAGTAAATGTAGAACACGACTTATCTAAACAATTATCGACTTTTACTGGTTCAACTTTGTTGGCTTCTTTATTATTCGTTTCCCGGGTTTTGAGGCCATACTTCTTCTCCCCACGCTGTCCATAACATTTAGTAATGACACATCGGTTTTTGATTTTGCAGTCTCACTCGATAGATTACTTATTATAGCTTGATCAGAGGTTGACGGCTTCCATTCCTGGCTCTTCTTTAATTTTTTTTCTTTTGCCAACTTCCGTTGGAGAAACGTTTTGTCTCGTCCAATAAATATGCCGTGAAAACTCAAATTCTCATCTTTCTTTTTATTGATAGACTCCATCTGCATATTTGTTGGCCTTTTTGATAATTTTACAAATACTGGCCTTGGACGATCTGACCGTTTTCCCACCCTATAGAATTTAGCAATATCTGCATGCGTCTCTTCTTTTAATAAAGCATTTAATTTCTCGACGTCCTTCACATCGGCATTTTCATCAAGATTAAATAAAACTAATTGTTGTTGTTTGCTGTTCCGGGATTCCTTTATCCATTGTGTTTTATTATCTAGATTTAATAATCATTTGATTGGTTACATACACGTTTCACCCAACCAGTTGCTAATTATTTCACAATTACAAGGCAAGTTTAGATTGACATGCAAATTAAATACTACGAAATTGTTCAACAGGTTGCACTTGTTTGCCAATAACTTTATTAACAATTTGTTAACAAGATGGTTACCATTTTCAATGTAATTATAGTATTGTGGCAATGGCCACCTTTAAGACAAATAATAAACAAAGGGTCTTATCTAGGGCAGACATTATTTCAACAGAAATTCCTCGCAGAAGCGCCCGTATAAGAATGAAACAGTCAGCCCAATGAGAAAAGCAGACTTCGAGCTGAAGTGAACATAAATTAATTAATGTGTAAATTTGTTTTATTAAATCGATGCTCGTTGTGCAAGCAAAATTCTATATATAATTGAGTAAGAATAAAGCATTTGTTGTACATTTAAAATGGCTTCTGATGGGTTGGAAACGTTGATTCAGGCATTGACTTCTCAAATGAATAATTTAATTGCAGAATTAGGCATAATTAAGGCTCGTCTAGACGATACGCTAATAATAAACACGAAAGACATACAAGTACGTGGACCATCCAACATAGGTGGACAAAACAACTATTACACAATAACTAATTATACGATGAAGGTTTTATTCTGTACAAACTGGCGAGTATAAATTAGAACAAGTAATTTATGTTCCTTTTTCAACTCTGCCTATAATATGTCTTAGTTAGTAACCAGTTATTTTGAAATTAAGGCAATTTCCTAATAAGAATTAGACACTCATTTGATATCTATGCTTTTCAACGTTTTAAATAAAAGCAAGTGTTGCATGTTCAAACAAATGATTTCGTCTGTATTTTGTCTTATAAACGATGTATATATTACATCATCTGTAAATTTTGAAAAACTAATATCATGATTAAGTTCGGGCTACATTTTCGATTTTGCGAAATAAATATATAATAGAAATCTTGCAAAACTTATAAACAGTGTTTTATGTTTTACTAATGCAATAATTTTAGACGTAGGAATTATCGGTGTAAAGGATGACTTAATTTCTGGTCAATGACTTACACTATGAATATCAGGAAAACAACTGAGTTGCAATAAAAATAATAAATAATAATTTAAGAAACAAGCACCTTGTCCACATCATTACTCTTATTATCCTTATTGAGCCACGTTTCGGCTTAAATAAAAGTCACACTGTTGATTTTAATAAAGTCAGATAACATAATATGTTTGTCATTAAGACTGGCAACACGTGCAAATAACATTCAATAGCTTAACTCAGTAATCTATTTATCATTACCAGTGGTATCTTAATCATTCTCTTACATAGCTTCGTATATTATACATGCATCGGATTTCCATTAAATTTTTGTGAGTCAATTCCTTATGCTTTTCTATACCACCATATCCTATATACTTCAATTCACTGATTTATTCGACCTCGCATTAGTTAATTGTTTCACATATAATACTGGCTTAAAACAATCGAATTTTCTACACCGCAACTTTCGTATAAAAAATTACTTCTCGCGAATAATAAAATGCTTTTAAATAATTTGTTTTTATCAATCAACTGGAATCTTTTAAGAGAATTAAGCTTATCTATTGATTATGAATGTTTTTTATCATGAACAATGACGAATTTGTTTCTTCTGTTTCATTGTTATTATCTGATATATTTAGGGCATCTACATTCGCGGATGTTATACCAAAGCGAATCAATAGGAAGTTATGTAAGCTAAGAATCAAGCGAGATAATATAATGAAATGTAGTCTAACACGCGGCTCCGTGTTACATTCCAACGAAGTTCGATACAGTGCTCTTTAAGGTCAAATAGTCTAAATCTGTTCTTATACAATATTTTTTTAACTGTGATTTTAGAAACAATCTCTGTTAGTTTCAAGCAGTTTGAATCGATATTTCTTGAACTGCAATTTTATTTGTAATTAATAGGGTTTTTATTAAATAAACAGAACCGCGCGCAATCCGCGAGCATCACGCGGTGGACTATTGTGTCACAGTGAACTTATTTCGCTTAGTTGTAGAAGTTACGCATTTGAATTACTGTTCACATTATAGTAAGACTATTCGAACTTCAGAGAACAATGGATTAATATAATGACCATTTATGTAGGTGTATTTTGCGGGGTTGCTATCTAGCTCATGATTCTATACCCGTTCTACATACCCAGGGTGTCTATTACTACTATCCATGCACCGACATTGTCTCTGATCATTTTCGTATGGTTGATGTGAGAAAACAGAAACTTGGTTTCATACATATATTAGATATAATGTTGCAAATAGAAATATAATTCACAATTAAAACAGATTTTAATGCAAGAATAGGTCTTAAACACCATTCACAGTTAAACTAAATTGTCCGTCTTCTAGACGACAAAAGTTAAAATGATTTATGTTTACAAAGAGAAATGTTTTATGCGCAATCAGTTATTCGCATAAAAATGTCTGATTTGAACATGCCAACACGGCTTTACGAAAGACAGGTCGACAACTACTAATATGCTCTCTATGTGGAAATATGTAATTACATTAGATGAGAAAAAGTTAGATGTATTAATTGTATTTATAGATATCTCAAAAGCTTTTGACTCTATATCTTTTGATGCTATTTTGAATGCGATTAATTTATTGAATAGTGATCCGAATATTTTTAGATTACTTAGATACTATTTATATAATCGAAGAATGTGTATTCAAGTAAACGATTTGATATCTAAATCGAAAAGGGTAACAAGTGGAGTTCCACAGGGATCAAGTTTGGGGCCAATTTTATTTAAAATTGTATTTGCACATTTGGAAACTAAGATCCCTAACGGTCGAGTTTGCAAATTTGCTGATGATTTAAAAATAATCTTTCCAATTGATCCAAATAATGTCGAATTCTCCAAAAATAATGTGACACTAGATTTGTATGATTTAAGTAGATACTTGTTAAAACTAGGGCTGAGAATAAACAGTAAAAAGACGAGAGCTTTAAAAATAGGCAGCAGAACTGATTTCAATTATGTTTATTTTCATGATGCTGAGATTAATGATGTTTTTGAGATTAAACCTATGCAAGAAATTAAGGATTTGGGCATAACTATTCATTGTACGGCTTCTGCTGAGAGACATATGGAAAGGATAGTAGGCAGTGCCAAGAACAGATGGGCACTAATAAATAGAAATATATTATCGAATGAAATAAAATTTAAAATGTTTATAATATGGATTAGACCGATACTAGAATATGATGCCGCTATTTGGAGTCCTTTAACAAAGGGTTTGTCTAATAAGATAAAAGCTGTACAAAGAAAAGTTGTAAAACAAATTAGTCCTATCTCCTGCACTATATACGCCACTAGATTACAGTTTGTATCACTGCATCCTTTATGGTTTCGGAGGATGTGCTATTGCATGAAAGCTTTCCATTTTAACCAGTGGACTGGTGCCTATATGAATCCAATAAGAAAGAGTCATGAAGTTGGGACTAGATCTGGTCATTTTGCAATATCTCCACCATTGGTAGGGAATGTTGCGAGCAAGCTATTCTCTGTTTCAAAAATTTACAAAATTTACAATCAATTGCCAAAGGGACTTAGAGAAATGCCTCCATCTAAAATGTCTTTTAAATTTTTCATCTACCGCACTAGAAAAAGTGTTCAATCCTGCTGATATTTTTAATTTTGATTATGATAATACTTTCTCATTGTTAAATAAAAGATAGGTTTAATTGTTTTCAGCAGCATAATTTCTCGAGATTCTATCTTCAAGTTTAGTATTATTAAATCTGAAATGTTATGAAATATATCATCATATTAATTAACAATACATACAATCAATTATTAGTCATGGTTCCCTTATTTGCAAAATGTTACACTCGAATTATAAATTAAATTCTTTAAACCAAGTTTGCGAGCTTGAAGTAAACACCAATCCCATTTTATTTATACCTTAAATTTTCCTATTTTTGATGAAGATTCTATCACTCTTTACAGCCGAATCTTCGGATGCTGATAAATTGTACAGTACAACTAATTGCACATATATATGTGATGTGATATCGTTTTATATTGCACATTTTCCAATTTTATTATTTGAAGGAACATGTGTGGTTTGCAGTTAAAATTCACATTGGACGAAACCGTAGCCATGATGAATAAAACTTTCCACTGTCAATTTAAATAAATTCTAATTCTAATTCAAATTAAGATCTCTTTAAGTATTGCCCAGTTTTATTTGCAGACAGATATCAAAAAAAATTTTGAGTGAAGATTTTTATCATTAAGAATTTCTCTCCTACGTACAAACTGCAAACCTAAAAAAACTGTACACATTTGTGATCTCGTCATTTTTTATGCCAAGCTGGAATAATGTGTACCATGATATTTTGTGAATGCACATTATTTTTCTGACTGTCAAGAATTGGTAAAATGTGACTTTTGATTTTGTGAAAGAAATAATTACATCTGATTTTTGTGCTTATTTCGTCAGTTTCAACTGTGGAAGCCGATTTTGATTTCGTCAGTGCTCATACCGTAATTTTCAACTGTGGAAGCAGATTTTGGTAAGCGTTTCGTTTCACGTCTTTTTTACTTATAACTTTATGCTTTTATGATCCCGTAAGATTGTTAGAATGTCAGGTCCAATTTTACATATTGATGTTTCTGTTTTGAATGGAGATTGCCAGCTATTCTTTACGCGCGTAGACTCCGCTTTCTCTTCATTTCCAGATTATGACAGTCATCAAAACTGTCAAAGGTTTTCGCTAAACTACCTTCATAATTGCAGCGTCGGTTTTATCCAAAGCTTAAGGCAATTAGAAAAATACCCAATCACATTTTGGGCCTCCAAATTGAAGTAGAATCCTTGCTGGGCCCCACTGAAACTGAGCAGATAATAAATAAATATGTACAGTTAGACATGCCAAACCTTGGCCCCATTGAGATTTTAAGGGAATTGCGGAAATGTTGGTATAAAACCAATATTTCTAATCATGAGGCTAGGGTTGTTTTTCTTAACAAGCTTCCCCAGTCACTAAAATTGTTCGCCAGAAAGCTCCCAACTCTCTCTCTCAATAGATGACTTAATAGAGGGATGCGAGTTAGAATTTAGGGTTTTGGAATCTAATTTAAATTCTATAGGGAGGATTATAGCGAACTTGGCTAAAGTTCTAGGGAAATCCGAGCTAAATCGGGTGAATGCACGACCCATTTTTTCACCCAAAATACGAAATTACGGTAGGCGGCGGTCTAGATCCCCGCAATATTTTAATAGATATTCCACAAAGAACTGGTGCTATAATGACCAGAAGTTATTTTATTCATTTCATGTCTGTCTCACCGAATGAATGTCAGTTTCCACAATTGACGAGAAAGGCCACAAAAAACTGGCGCAGCGGAGCATCATGTTTGAGAAATGTATGGCGCAGAAAGTAGAAGACCGTACTTTCTGCGTATGAATGGTAGCAATAGCGCCACAAGTAAGCAATCAGTTACAATCTGATATTCTTATTGACACTTTCCTTCGGCGCCGAGATTTTGCTAGGCGTTTTAGTCGCAACGGCTACAATGGATCCCATACTTACTTATCGGACACTCAACATAGATTTACTGCGTGAATTTACACACAACTTTATCGTCGTCAAGGTCTCACACAACATAATGGGCCTTGATTTCCCTTCGAAATTTCGAAACATTGTTTATCTCGCCAATCGAACGATCATCGACCGCTACGCCAGACTTGAGCAAAGTTTTGGACACTTGTCTCCGAGCGTTTGGAGTTACAGGTCATTCAGCCAACCACAATGCATAATTCAACAGAGATATTAGCAGCTGTTTGAGAACAAAGGTTGCTTTTCGATCTCAGCAATTCAGAAGTATGAGTCTCCAACACAATGCAACATATCGTCCCAGTAGGATAACCTATTGCATTCAAGAAGCGACCACTGGCCCCTGCTAAGATGAAAGCTGCCCAAGAGGAATTTTCAAGGTTTTTGGAAGGATGAATCATCAGACCATCGAAAAGTTCATGGGCGTCACCACTGCACTTAATCTACAAATCAAACAGATCGTACAGAGCCTGCGAAAATTACGGCAAGTTAAATTCAGTGACAAAATCTGATGTATATCCTATTCCAAATATTAACACCTTACTTGAAAAGCTCAGCGGCAGCAATTTCTTCTCAATGATCGACCTCAGACTAGCCTACCACTACATCTCGGTAGCGCCAGAAAATATTGAAAATACTGCGGTCATCACTCCATTTGGTCTTTACATGCATTTTGGACTTATGTGTGCTACACAGACTTTTTAAAGATTCATGGACATTATAATTTGCGGCGATGCCGCTTACCATATGTCATATCTCGATGTCATAATGTTATTCAGTCCAGATTTTGACTCATGCCAAGCATTTAGGAATTGTCCTCTCACACTTATCCAAACACTATTCAAGATTATCTGTGACAAGACGCAGATTGCAACTACATCTGTGGACTTCTTAGAGCATCGTTTCTCGTCAAGAAGTATTCAACCGTTGCCGTCGAAGGAAAATTCAATCAGAAATATTCAGTCACCGAAGACTGTTAGCGAGTTGCAGAAAATTTTGAGAGTTCTTAACTACTATTGCAAGTTCCTTACTGGCTTTACAAAACAATGTTATCCGTTGTGTAGGCACCTGTGGAATCGAAAAGGACTTATCAGTAACTCAATTATTTCTTGGTCATCTGAAGTCGAGGAATTATTTCGACACGACATCAACTCGTTAGCAAATGCAACTAAGCTAACGCATCCTGTTTTTCAGACACCATTTGTACTCATTGCAGATGCTTCGCTATTGGAGCCACGTTGGAACAAGAGATCGACGGAGTTCGGAAGCCTATCAGATTTTACTCGCGTACTCTCCAACCAGTAGAAACGAGATACGACATTTTCGGTTTAGAAGTCCTCACAATCCACGTCACAGTGCGCCATTTTTCAGCATCATTGGCAGCAGCATTTTTGTTGTTTTCACAGATCATGTACCATTAGTTAGCGCAATTCGAAACGCGACTTCAACTATTGCCAAGTAACCTGCCAGAGTGAAAACATAGCTGTCTCGTCTGAGCGAATGGCAGTACGATATCTTTCATGTCAAGGGCGAAAAAATCTTCATTGGCGATGCCCCTTCCAGACCAGGCGTCTCGCTAAAACCACCTTCGCCGTCGCCATTCACTGTAAACTCCGTTACCCTCAGTGAACCTGCACTTACCCATCCATCCTGTGAACTAAACAGCGCAGTGACACTCACATTCAAAGATCTGTTTTTTCCACCCATGTTGGATGGTCCACGTACATGTATGTCTTCCGTATTTATTATTAGTGTATCGTCTAGACGAGACTTAATTATGCCTAATTCTGCAGTTAAATTATTCATTTGAGAAGTCAATGTCTGAATCAACGTTTCCAACCCATCAGAAGACATATTAAATGTACCACAAATGCTTTATTTTTACTCGATTATATATAGAATTTTGCTCGCACAACGAGCATCGATTTGATAAAACAAATTTACACATTAATTAATTTATGTTCACTTCAGCTCGAAGTCTGCTTTTCTCATTGGGCTGACTGTTTCATTCTTATACGGACGCTTCTGCGAGGAATTTCTGTTGAAATACTGTCTGCCCTAGATAAGACCCTTTGTTCATTATTTGTCTTAAAGGTGGCCATTGCCACATCTCCCCCCCCTCAGGAATCGGCTTTCGCACTCTGCTTAAACGATCCAGTGCAACAGCTCGTGGTCCATCGGGCAGGCTAACAAAAACAGTATTGTGCTCTGCGTCCACCCTCTCCACGCGATACGGCCCATCATTGACAGCCTGCAGTGCCATGGGCTCGACCTTCGCTACCATGACATAGTCGCCGACCTTTAGGCGAGTGCGTGTCGGTTGCCTTGCATAGCCTTGTCGCTGTGTGGCGCCTACATATTCAGTTAACTGTTTTAGTCGTTCCTGAATATCCGCTATGGTGCAGCGCTCATGGGATCCTTGGATTACAGGTTCACCTGGCAGTCTTATGTGTCTTCCATAGACCATGGTCGTTGGAGCGAATCCTGTAGCTGTTGAGACTGTAAAGCGCATGGCCCGCTCGACCAAATGTAATTTGTCTCTCCACGTTCCCGGGCTCTCGTGGCACCAACATCGCAGTACCTCTTTCATCGTCCTATGTGCGCGCTCAGCTGTCGCATTGGTTTGCGGGTGATAAGTGGCTGTGCGGGAATGCTTTATGTCAAGGTCTTTGCACCACTGATTAAATTCTTTCGACTCAAACTGTGCGCCTTGATCGGTAACAATAACTTGCGGTGCACCGAATCGACTGAGCCATCGCTCTTCTAAGCACGTTATAATCTTTTCTGTTGTGATCTTCTTCAGTGGTACAAACTCGACCCATCGGGTAAACTTATCGACCATGGAAAACACATAGGACACGCCGCCGCGAGCTACCGGCAGTGGACCTACCAGGTCGATATGCAGAAACTCGTTCCGTGCAGTGGCATTGAAAGCAATCGGCGTGACTTTTTCTCGTTTTTGTGGTTTACAACGTTGGCATGTAGTGCACTGTTGACAATAGCTACGAATTTCTTTGGACATGCCAGGCCAATACAATCGTGACTGCAATGTCTCAATGAGCCGCCCAGCGCCGGGATGTCCTAACATTTCATGCCAAAAGGCCATTAATTCTGTTCTTATAGATTCTGGCACAAACCATTGCACTGTTTGTCCTTCTTTCCGCACCAACAGGCCGTTCTGTAGACTCAACGTTTTATATGGTGCAGACACCACTGTGCCGTTTTTTAATTGATTGACTATTTCCTGACATGTAGCATCTCTTCCCTGTTCTTCAGAGACTTTTATAAGCGGCGAAACCCGCACAGCGGAAATTCTGCTGAGCGCATCGGCCGCCGCATTCTCGATTCCTGCTCTATGATGAATTGATATATCGTACTCTTCTAGTTCTTCAATAGCTCGAAGCACTAGCGCTTTGTGGTCGGTAAAGACGCCGATGACAAAATATCTGAACTTCCACAGCGCCCATTGTACGGCAAGTAATTCTTTTTCTGTGACTGTATATTTCTGTTCCGCCTTAGTGAGTGTGCGACTTATTTAATGCGCAGGACGTCCGTCAGCTTGTAACACCGCTCCTATACCAATATCTGACGCGTCTGTAACAATTGACATATTACCTACCGGGAAAATCAAAATAGTTGCATCTATTAATTTCTGCTTACATAGCACAAACGCTTGTTGAGCCTCCTCCGTCCAACGAAATGGTATCTTGGCACTAGTTAACTGAGATAAGGGCTGTTGCGTAACCGCCATCCCTGCGAGGTATGGTCTATAGAAATTCACCATACCAATAAACCGGCGCAATTGTTTTCTAGTAGTAGGCACCGGATAATCCCTGATAGGTTGTACATTCGAATCTAACGGCATGCATCCGTCCGCTGAGACTAAGTGCCCCAAGAACCGCACTTCTTTACCTATCTGTACCTTTTCTGGATTAAAATGTAATCGCCATTCTACAGCTTTGGCCAACATCTTCTGCAGCCTCACACGTAATTCGTGTTCAGTAGTGGCCCATATAATAACATCGTCTACGTAAGCTGTTGTACAAATTAAGTCAGACACGAACGAGTCCATCATTCTTTGGAACACTTTCGGTGCGTTTTTAAGGCCAAATGGTACCCGGGTGAATTGGAAATGACCTTGGGTACTTGTACCGCTAACTTCCACCGATCTTCGGACCGCACGCCTATTTGCCGAAATCCCTGTTTAAGATCAAGTACGGCGAACCATTTGCCTCCCGCTAGCTGTAAGAACAGATCACGCAGAGCCGGCATGGGATACGGGTCCGGTTTAGTTACTGAGTTCAATTGCCTAAAATCAGCCGCCGGTCAGAGCGAACCATCCTTTTTCGTAACATAAACCATCGGAGCACGAAAAACAGATGCTGACGGTTTAAGAACGCCGGCTTCTATCATTTCTTGGGTTGCTCGAGTCGCTGCTGCTAATTTCTTTGGAGGAGCACCATATACTTTTGGTGGTTTGTAACCGTCATTTAGTTCTAGCCATAGCTTAAACTGGTCGACCGTCGGCCCTGGACGCTCGCTACAATCAGGCAGTTGGAATATAATGTTATATTGGGTTTGAAGATTCTTCCACCACCCAGGCAGACAAATGGTCTCCTACTGCATCTTAGGGGTACATATAGACTTTATTGAACTTATTCCCTCAGGCCGCGATAGGCATACACATTTTTATTTTGACAGTCTATCGTCTTAACCCATTTTCTAATGAAATCAAGTCCCAATAAGGGCGTTTGCGTATTCGAAACAACAAAAGACATATGATAGATATTTTCATTTATTAACAACTTCGTGTCTCACTCGCCCAGAGCCACCATCGATGCGCCCGATGCCTGACATAAACTTGCTTTCGTAGGTTTTACATTGTTCAATGGCCAAGTCAATGGTAGTACCGACACATCAGCTCCAGTATCCAATTGCATTATTACTGGCTGTCCGTTGAAGAGTTCTAAAAATTTAACTTTAATGAAAATTCTTACATTTGGCAATGTTTCCCACACTTCCTTTTCTTCAAAGGCCATCTGGTTCGGACCACTTTTTTGTTTGTTCCGCTGGTCTTCATTCGATCTACCCGTCGGAGCCACCAAAGGATTAATATTTGTGCTCTGCTCTCTCCCACCTCTATTTGTGAGATTGTGCACCCTGTTACCCCACTGCACTGGCCGTTCTCGAGGAGCAGTACATGGGTTTTGCTGAAGTTTAAACGCCGTATTCGTCGGAGCTGGAGTCCTTATATACTGACTTTGTTTCCAGGCCACTGGCTGTTGCCCTCTGTCGTGGAACTGCTTATTATGCCGCGAAGAATTCCAATACGGTATGTCGCTCCTGTCAGATGTCGTAACTGGACTCATGCGTGGCGATTCAGCTGCCACTTTGTTTGTCATTATGGCCGAACTTTGAAGAGCCTGAAGTCTCTCTTCAAGGCCTCCCTGGGCGCTGGTTATTTCACTGTATCTGGTAGGATCCAGCAGCATGAACATGATGGTCTCATGTGGTTGCAAGCCGGGTAAATACTCGGTAAGCTTCGAGAACCACCGCTTGATACGTACCATGGTATCAATGGGCATCTTACCCATTAATGGTTTCAGGCTGTATAATTTTAAGAACACTTCCTGAGGCCTAGCCCGGAAATGATCCAACACGCGTCTTTTGTATTCTTCATACGTGTGGTCAACCGGCAATTCCAATTGGACTGCTACTCTCCGGTCCACTAATTCCTGGACAGCTAAACGCACAATAGGTGCTTCCAATTTAAATTCTTGGGCTCGAACTGATGCTTCAAATTTTTCGAACCACAACTGTGGCCTTTCCACATCTAGTCGTGCCAATATCGGCTTAAACTCTGATGAGGGTCTGAAATAACTCGTCGATTCGGCTGAAAACGCCGGCATATTTCCTCCTGATTCCTCTTCGGCGCGGTCGCCATTGTTTTGTCCACCTATGTTGGATGGTCCACGTACTTGTATGTCTTCCGTATTTATTATTAGTGTATCGTCTAGACGAGCCTTAATTATGCCTAATTCTGCAGTTAAATTATTCATTTGAGAAGTCAATGCCTGAATCAACGTTTCCAACCCATCAGAAGACATATTAAATGTACCACAAATGCTTTATTTTTACTCAATTATATATAGAATTTTGCTCGCACAACGAGCATCGATTTAATAAAACAAATTTACACATTAATTAATTTATGTTCACTTCAGCTCGAAGTCTGCTTTTCTCATTGGGCTGACTGCTTCATTCTTATACGGGCGCTTCTGCGAGGAATTTCTGTTGAAATAATGTCTGCCCTAGATAAGACCCTTTGTTCATTATTTGTCGTGAAGGTGACCATTGCCACAAGATCGGTAGCCCGTCACCCTACCAATTTCGTATGCCGTTTCTGGGAAAGCTTACCCATTGTTTACTTCAAGGGTACGCAGCCCAACAAGCCAGTTCTGCCGACCAGACTTCAGAGAAAATTTTTGAATCATTTAACTCAATTTCTCAGCCAGGAAGCAAGGCGGCTGTCCGACTCCTTACAGATCGTTTTTGTGCTCACATGCTCTGTCAGAACGCTAAACGATGGGTCTCCGAGTGTGATATTTTACAGAGAAACAAGATCATACGGCAAAATCGTTCTAAGTTGCAGCAATTCCGAACTACTTCTCGTCTAGCCATCGTCCACATTGACATAGTTCATCTGACAAAAGTTCTAGGTTTCAGCTACCTTCTAACTATGATTAATAGATTTACACGATGGACTGCGGCATTATCTATTGACACCATTTCTGTAGACGAAGTAACTAACGGTTTTATCTCAGAATGGATATCCCATTATGTTGTTTCCAATGAGGTCATCACTGATAGAGGCAATTGCTTCTCATCAAATCGTTTTAAAAAATACCATGTAGTACATGGGACGCACCTTCGCCAGACGACTGCCTACCATCACCAAACTAACGGTATGGTAGAGAGAATGTATAGGGAACTCAAAGCTGCTTTAGCATCCTCGTTCATTAATGGCAACTGGGTCGATGCACTACCTTTAGTTCTGCTTGTCATGTGTTCCCGTACTCGTGAATCCATTAAAACGCCTGCGTCACAACTCTTGTATGGCATGGATCTAAGCCTGCCTAGTCAGCTCCCACGTCTACTACCCGCACAGAATGACTCACAAGACGAAGCTACCCGCCTTCGACTTCATTTCGGTAACATGTCTGAACAGCAGCCGAGACATACGCCTCGACCAGTCTTCGTTCACCCGCAGCTCCACAGCTGCAAGAGAGTACTCGTTCGCAACGACGCTGCTGTTGCACCACTACAAAAAAAGTATCGCGGTCCTTACTTGATTTATCTCAGACAAGCAAAATGCATCATTATCATACAAGCTGCGATACCTACATTGGTAAGCATAGACAGGTTGAAACCGTTTATCGTACCACCTGATCCTGGGAACAAAAAACCTTCTACACACATCTCAATCTCTATCTGCCTACAATCTCAACCTAGCAAATGATTGCTTTGCATAGCGCATAACTGATAACATAACATAATTTTTTCGTTATTTTACGTGTCAACTCCTATAATTCCACATGATTCAGTTTTCTTCTCACACTCACTTGTCTCACGTTGTGTAACCAGCAGTTCTTATCTAACTATTTTGTAGTATTTTTGAAAATTTCTTTGGCATTAATCCATCTCTACATCATTGTTTGAGTACACTTTTTTCGATATCTCTAGATTTTCATCTATATATCTTTTTGCATTATAAAGTACGGCTTACACCGGAGCTCACATTGTCTATTTTGGTATGACCTGCTCCTTTTATCTAACGCTTCATATCATGCTACAAGCCACTTACAATACATATCACAACTTCATTAGTTGCACAGTTGCCATTCAACGAATATCATGACCACAACGTTGAACACAAACTAGCTCCTTTTGTCGTATTCAAACACATTGACGGTGATCAAATCTGCCCAGGTTTCACATTAAACCTGGCAACTTAAGTGGCATTTTACCTTGCAATCCTCACGCTGCGGCTCTCAGAACCTCACACTGCTCTATTTCACTTTGCGCGGTATGACCGGCCACTACAGCTAAAAATTTGTGTAGCAATTCATGTTGGTTATTTGGCATCATATTATTATTGAAGCAACCAACATGCATACTACAGCCCAGCATTTATGGTACATTTTTATAGCTATGAGTAGAAAAATAACCAATTGCTTTACTGGATTCGAACTTTGCCCTACTTTTCTTATCAATCCTCGCCAAAAGGATTGTTTTTTCTATTTTTCAGAAAGGAAAGTGACGTAACGGCTCAAGAATATTTCGCCGTAATATTGCGCAAATGATATTCTAATTTAATTTACGGGCACCAATTAATACAAGCGAAATTTGCCGTTAACCGATTGCGTGTGAGCTTTCGATTTCAACAGTATATAAGCACGGTGCATTTTCCATGCAAGTCAGTAATCACGTTTGATTTCTGATGCGCACTACGTGTACGTACTGTCTCTTGCCACACTGACTGTTCAACTGCACTGACTTCTGGACCTGCTTCACAAGCAGAGTGATCTAGTTACGCTAATCTTGTCGCTGCACAACTAGTGAGGCGTAGCAACATCTATTTATTGAACATCTACGTGTGCTAGTCACCACGGTGTTGTCGTTGATCTTCAACGAGAAAACTCACAGCCTTCACACAGTCTCTCGCCGCAGATTTCAACGCCACAACAGAAGGAACAACAGCCAGTCAACCAAAGCTGGTCTCAAGTGTCTATGAGTACTTCTAGACATTGTTACACTATTTAACTTTCTCGGCATTTGCTGGCGAAGGCAATACTGGGCCTAATAAGGACCACCAACAGTACTAATTCTCAACCGTCTTGGCACATCACTGCTTTGTAACGTCGTACGGCATTTATTTAAAGCTGGGGTATTTACACAATGTAATACGATATTTTATTTGGCATTTAGCAAATGTCAAGTACAATAATTTAAAATGATTAGCTTCTTAATATGTATCAATGTATAAAGTTTCTGCAAAATACTTTGAATCAAATATGCCGATTATAATATATTATGGATAATCAATTAAGTTGCATTTTACTGTTATTTTTGTTTATAAAGTATTGTATATTTGATTAATTTTTCTATAATAATTGTTCACTTTGTATTTTGTACGTTTTTGACATTGTCTATAATTACATTTATTCATTTATATTTATTTAATTGAATTATATATGCATGTTTATTTTAAACTATGATATCTGATACAAGTTTGAGATATGCTGATATTCACGCCTGTTGTGCGTGTCTGGGCTTCTTAGAAGGCTCTACATACAAAATCGATGTAGATGCCGAAGGTTGGTTCATGTCTTTTTATTTTAAGCTTCCATGCGCTCACTTTTACGCCATCTAAGAAATGAGAGATCTGATTGTGATGTCCGAAGGGAAATTGGACGTTTGAAAATAGTCACCAGTGACCTTGTTCCGATAATAAAGTCAACGAAAAAAACAATTAATTTAGAACTTGCTGTACGACTTATGATGAACCTTACGCAACCAGCTATTATTTGTTTTCGTCAATCGATTCCCAAAGACAAAGATATGTACGGAGTTTTTTTACAGGTGGACTCTATTCTCCGTGAATACAAAAAGGTATTTTAATAAGTATAAATCTAGTCTTTTGCGGATGAACATCTATTTAGCGCATTTGGCCAGGTTGCTGAAAAGTTTTTGAATAAGGTACTGTCTATTGATTTATATTTCAGGAATGGTCGGATCGAAGTGATGACGATAGATTACTTGTCGAACGTATTCTTATTATTATTCGTAACATACTTCATATATCAGATGTTGCGGATGAGGTAAAATTTTCTATATTATGTTAGTATTCTGATGGTGATGTTTCTGATCACGATAAGGTACTTTTAGCCATGAAGAGCGCAAAAT
Source organism: Eudiplozoon nipponicum (assembly GCA_029291075.1). Lineage (NCBI taxonomy): Eukaryota > Metazoa > Platyhelminthes > Monogenea > Mazocraeidea > Diplozoidae > Eudiplozoon > Eudiplozoon nipponicum. The sequence goes on along the minus strand of JAQBSW010002706.1, from coordinate 59,011 downwards.
GGAATAATCTTTTGCTGTTTTTAGCTAATGCAGAGGATGAAAAGGGGTTTTCTTTTCATATCCTTGAAATAGTTTCCCTTATGCTTCGTGAACAGGTACGACTAAGAACAGAGTACCATTGTTAATATTTGTTAATTGTTGCTTGATTTTTTATGTGTTCTAAAGGAGTTTATCTAATTATGCGTGTCAGTTCCATTCATGCAACTTCTTTAATATTACCATTCTTCGCTGTTTAATTGTGAATTGATGTATATGTATAATCCGTATACAGTGTAGATGTCCTTTGGTCACTACCATAAGGGGGTCTCTTGGATGCCAGGACCGGAAAATCCATATATGCGGAATGATCATCTATCTTGGAACACTTAAGTTCCTCTGAACTATCTTTTAAGCTACAATCCTTAAGTCCACTAGCCAACTGCTCTGTATCCTCAGTATTTAATAAGCCAGCCATAATATTATTAAATAACTTGCAATTTATATATTATATTAAATAAGCTTACCAGGATACGCTGATATCCACAGATTACAGAATCAGATTATTGAGACATTAAAACAAATATCCACGTTAATTACCCGAAGCAAATTTGTTGTTCTTTTCGCAGATGATTAAAAAGAACAATCTAAAAGAAGATTAGAATAATTTATTGGCAAAGATATCGTAGAATAGAACCACGCAGTGTTCCGCTTGTGCAATTCAGCAACTCAGATAAAAACTGTTTTTTCACCTTCGACAAGACAAGTCAAAATCTTCGACAATATGAACAAAAGAACTTCGAAACAAATTACAATATTGTTTTACGAAACCAGCGATAACATCAGATGTCCAAAAATAAAAATTGATTTATTTTTATATGAGGCGTTAATTGGTGTCCAATAATTAAATTAACCTCCACAACAGCATGTTAAGTAAGATAATCTACTATGTAGTAATCTTGTGAAAGTATGCTGGTAGTCTAATTTAGAAATAGATAAAAAGCACAACATCCGGGCTGTAAGTTCATTATCGTAGCATAGCCAGAGTTACTAATGTTTCTGTTAGCTCTGCTCGCATGGAGCGGGCTTATACTTCCACGGGCGTCAACCAAGTGAAATTGACAAATATATAAACAGTTTCTGTTTTTATTAAAAATAGAAATCTTATGAGTAGTTTACCCCACATAAGTAAGCAAATCATCAGCACGTGCACCAATACAACAGAATTAAATAACTTATACTTCACAGCGTTATCATCCAAATTTGGATATAATGTTGAAACTAATGATTTGAAACTGTAAAAAACGATTTATCAATTGGAGGATCTAGCCAAGATGAAGATACTTACATAGATAATAAACAAAAAATGGTGTCTAGGCCGTCAAACAATAATGACTTGGCCAAGTCAATATCGATGCTAGAAGACATCAATTGGCTTCGATTATCTTACACCGTCTTAGTGCTTCGCGTGAATTACATAATAGAGTAGATCAAGCCGGATACCGTTCATGACGGAATTTTATATAATATTTTTACCTTAAGGTAAATTCTTGAACAGCGACATGTATATCGCCGTTTCTCACTCTGGACATCAATGACAGATTTATATTCATTGTCAATGCTATCAATAATTCAGGCAATATGTCTAATGAGACGAGTATGAGAATTGCGAAAGTTAGAGGAGCTTTCTGCAACCTTCGTCATTTATGAGGAAACACAAGTATCTCACTCTGTCTTAAGGGTCGTATGTCCAATGCAGTTTCATTATATGCTAGTGGGGCTCGTTCTCTTAGAGTTGTTGATTTTAGACGCTTACAGGCATTCGACCATCGTTTGAGAAGTGTAGCAGATGTTTACCAACAAAGAATAACACGTTGACATCCGTAGACGTATTTTTGGATCTGCCAACGAGTGCTCCCCGTTAGAAAGACGAATAAGGCCCATCAATTGCTTTGGCTCGGTTACTTTTTGCGTATGCTCTCAATTCGATTTCCCAGTAGAGTTCTGTTTTCTCATCCAGTGCCAGATTGGCGTAATAAACAAGGTGGGCAGATTTTGACATTGCAGAAACAGTTGAAGTCACTTACATCCAAATTGAGTAGCGTATGACCCATTCATCTGACTGGATGAGATACACGTGCACATCTGAGTTCTTGGTTAGAAACCCTGCACGGTATGGCATCGATTGGAGCTCAGTGGCGAGCTTGTTCAGATTTCTGATTGAATTTTCTTCGTAACATTCTCTTTTTAGTTTGGCATAGTTTGGTTAGAGGTTTGGTTGTGTTTATGACGTGATACAGTGCAAACTATAAAGAAGTTGTATTGCTGATGTTGCCTTGCCTTAAAGTTCATTTGTCTATAACGGTGTTTTGTAGAGATTTAGTTTGCCTCACTTCTGTGAGTCATCTAGATAAATATATTGATAGAAACTAGGCGCTCTCATAAATCTAATTATTAATGTGACTAAACTATTATTTTTGTTTCTCTTCTTATGGTTATGGCAGTGAAACATTATTTACTAATGGTATATACATTACTGTGCATAACGATGAGGACTGCAACACATTAAAATTAATTTATTCGAAAACAATTGGCTAATGTCGTTATAAGAAAACATTTGTTATAACTTAGAAGTAGTAGGCAGACATTTTTTGACTTTTAATAATTAAATGTTCATATTAGTTGCACGGTATTGCTATTTAGTATGTAATGTATTTTAGAAACCAGAAGTTCTTGCACTCAGTGGTAGACCAACTGCAGCTTCAAATAGTGTGTTCACAAAATCTCAGTAAGTTGGATTGCTATTATATTATATTCATCAAATCAATGAATTTTATTGTTAATATCAAATAATTGGATGATCACTATATCCGTAATACATAGATATTTGCTTTTAATATGAAGCTTGTTTACTTTTTGCTAAAAACCTGAGTGAGAAAAATTTATGAAAGGGAATCTGCCATATAAACCAAGTTCCGTCTAGCAGAAAAAATGTTTTGAATTATTGTAAAACATCTTCAAATACAAAGTCTTAAGCCAGAATTATTCCTTATCCTATATCTTTAAGAACTAACGTAAGTTCTTACGTGTTAGCAGAAGCGTGAATAATAATAGTGAAGTTCATCAGTCTCCATTGTTGTGGGCATTCAGAGCGTGACGCTATAGTTTGTTCCGCACTGAAGCGTTGTAACAAGCTATGCTCATTTACGGCCGACTGTTTAAATTTGGCACCTTGTTTTATTTTTGCGTAATACCCACAGTCTATTTACGCTTACCTCTGCTGTCCCTTTTGTGGCGCCTATGTTATAAAACCACGACTTGTCTGTTTAAAGCGAAATGCGGTCTAGTGCAGTGCCATAGTCTTTCGCTTTCATATATTTCACAGTCGCTGTGTTTAAAATGGTTAGCTGTACAAGTGTGTTTGTTATACTCTAGATTCAATAATGATTCCCTGGCATTTGTCGTTCTTAATATATTCTCATTGTGTATCTATTCATCTTATGAGAAGAATAATTTTTTATATTTGGCATGGCTTCTCGACGTATTCACATTTTTTATTTCGAAATCATGACCGGTGATTTTGTCGAAATTTTTTAATGGTTTCCAGGATTAGAGGTTGTCGAGTACAGAAGAGATTGTGCATATAAAGCATAATTAGCTGCGTATTTTCAGTGGATGCTTGTTTTCGATATTTCTTGGAGTCTGCACCTATCCTAATGTTTCTTTGGTAATGAGAGGACGGCGTAGCATACTAAATGTCATAAATGGCAAATTATTGTACCCAGCACTCTTCAACTACTTCTTTAGTTCCATCCATTCACTATAACTCATTCAGTAGCCTTTTGAGCGGTCTGTATAGCCGGTTGTCTGGTACACTGACACACTTTGCTCTTCTTGTATTAGATACGACGTAAATGTACATTAAAGAGCGATTGGTAGAAAAAATTGTCTGATAAATTTTGCGGTTGATTAATGCTTCCTGACATTTAGACTGATTTACCAAACCGAATGGCACGTTAGATTAGATTAAAAGTGCTGTTCAGGTGGTGTAACAGTTATTTTTCGTATTCAAGCAGCATGGATTAGCACCAAGATTATAATTGACATTAATACCGTGTGAACAACGTATTCTGGAACTTATCGTCAAGCATCGTTTATCATTAAACCACGTAGACGAAATCCGTAGAATAGTTAAAAGAAGCAACGAATCCTGGATGGTGTTAACGGTGTCGTCGCCCGTGAAAGAGACGTTTTGCATAAATCCACTTCTGTTTGGTCTTCCCTTCAGATGAAACTTATTTATCATCTCTTAGGATCAGAACTACTAGAAAGTCACTCTCTAACTGTCATTATACGGCAAACACCAAGCCACATAGGAAAGTTACATTGCACCAAGTTGCAAAGTCATTTAAAATAACGACACGTTTCGTCCTCAGTTACTGGTTATAATTTGGCTTGGACTGGGCTCGAATCGGCGCACAACCAATACGCCTCCATATATATATATATATATATTTTTTAAATACGAGCTTTAATAAAATTCATTGTACCCACATTGTGCAAAAAGAAATTTTATCGAATGTAAGAAACATTTTCTTTCCTGCCTTCTCAAATATCTACTAATGAACATATCTGATTGTAAAAAAGGAAACCAATCAAATTGCGTGCGTCACATCCAGTTCAAGCTCAATGATTGTACGTGTTTCTTCTGCTTGCATAAATCCGGCTGCAATTTGTTTATCCATAATGGCTTCGTATGTGGCTAGCTCCCTTTTGTTTTTGCATTTAGTAATTACTTTGAATGCTACGTCTGGAGAACATATATGTGATGTTTCAACGATGTGTTGCGCAATTGCAGACGTGTATTCACCATTTGTTTTAAAACAGGAATTCCAGTTACAATGTTCTCTCATTCGAGTAATTAACCGTCTGTTTTCGATCGGCCTACGTAAGTTGATCGCCAACTTGCGCATGTGTATTGGTAAATAATATTTAATGTCGACATTAACGACTGTTTCTCTTTGATTGTTGGTAACGGCAAGTGTGTCATCCTAAATAACATGCATAGTTTATCTGCATCCTCCTTAAATGGGATGTTCAGGTAGGCTGTTTTCTTTTCTGGTACGTAATACGTCTGTTTTTGTTTAATTCCCCTTTTTAATAATTGTCCACGATAACCATTAGACATTATATCGTTAATTGCTGTATTATATTCGTTTTCTTTTCTGTCAATTCTTGAAAACAGCCACGAACTGTTGATAGATTATATTAAAACGGAAAAAAATTGCTGTAATGCAAATACTGTGCAGACCAGGTTGGTTTATGGTAAATTGTTCTATTTAATTTACCATCAGTTTCTTTCTTTAATAGTACATCTAGTAAAGGCAGACGATCATCTTTCTCGTGCCCTGAAGTGAAGCCGATATTCTTGAAATTTTGAAGCAGTGTTCGTGATTGCGACCTGTTCTTAAGGTCAAGAAAAATATCATCCACGTAACGTATATATTGAGCACATTTACTTATGTCATTCCTTAATGATGTGTTCTCTAGATGCCCTAGATAAATCTCAGCCAACATTGGACATAAAGGGCTCCTCATTGCCACACCATCAGTCTGTTTATAGATGCTTCCATTATAAGGCAGCCGTACGTCTTTCGTGCATAATAAGATAAGCTTGCATAGAGTTTGACCTGGCACCGCGATGGTAATACGTCATGTTCTACCGCTTTGACTATAACCGTCGTAAAGTCCATCCCCTCCTCAACGTGGTACGACGGTGTCAACCATGTCTCGATGGCCGATCGTACATGGGCTAACGGGGCTATGGCGGTGGTGTCACCAGGGCGTGGTGGATTTCCGACCGCCAATTGGATCTCCTATAAAATACCACATGAGCCCGACGACGGCACCATGACTCGGCGTGTGTTCCCCGCCACAAAAGGGTTCAACAGCCACAGGATTACATGGACTCCTGGACAGTACCCCGTACTTCCGAATGGCGAATGAGCTCTCAACAGCCATCGGCAACCATGCAACTTACTGCTGCCTTGCAGACTGCGCTTTGATGTGCAAAGGCTAGAGGTGCGTCCTCGATCAAAAAGCCGAGTGGTGAGGGGACACCACTTGTATCAAATTCCCAAGAAACTCCATGAAATGTGGAGCCGGCTTATCCTCCAAAAGGAGTCAGCCGCAGTAAAGCAAGTAAAGCAAAGCAGCTTTGACTATAATGTCAATGGTTTCATCAATGGGAACATTCGTAAACAAAGACGTAACATCAAAAGATACCATAATCTTGTTTTTAACATTTATATCTTGAATTTTGTTTACAAACTCAAACGAATCGGCAACCGAATAGTTAGCTAGTAATTTACTTAATGGTTCAACTAAACGAACTAGCCATTTAGCTAGTACATGAAACGGAGAATTGACCATTGATAAAATTGGCCTCATAGGACGACCTTTTTGTGTTTTTTTGGTTATTTTTACATTGTTGGCGTACATGATCCAAGTGGCTTGAGCTTCTGTTCAGTGGCCTCATCAATTAAACTGACATCTGTCGAGATCTTAATTTCATTTATTACTTTGATTACTTTGCGCTCCAATTAGTCTATTTCGTCTGATTTATCGTCTTGACGCGTGAATTTTGTATTGTCTCTCAACACGTTTTCCATCTTAAATAGCTAGTCCGATTTGTCAATTATAACAATGCTCTTGCATTTATCAGCACGTAGTATTTTGATGTCTGCATTTCTGCTGTAGCCTTTAAGCGCATTTAGATGTTGCTTTGTCAATACATGCTGTTCTGCGCATTTAGACGATTTCAAATGTGTAGCCTGATCAACTAATGTAGCCTTGAACCAATTTTTTAATAATCGATACTGGTAGGTTCCAAGTCAGCTGTTTGTTCAAATAGCAATTCAAATGCTGCTTCAAAATCAACAGCGCATTTGTTAGAAGAATGTATTCCGTAATTTCGGTCCATCGATAATGCCTTCATTGTTAGCTGATCGATTGGTATTTTTGATAAGTTGAGCACACGTTTATCAAGATCGGTCGGTATAAAAGCACAAAAAACTCCAGGTTTTATATCAGTTCTAATTTATTCCAAATTCTTCCTTTTTCTTTCGCTATAACTGCTGGCAAAAATATCAGAAATTTCATTCTTGCAAAAAGTTCATCTAATAAACAAGATGCACACCCGATTCTTGCCCATAGTACTGCGTCCTTTTCATTTAACTGCTCAATTTGGGAATACGCCTACCTTGTAAGATTTCTTTGGTTGACCCGTAGTTTGGACCTTCGTAAACTGCGCACCAAATCACCTGCTTAATACACTGATAATAATGTTCTTTCCACAATAACGTACTTTGAACTCTACACTTTAACGGCACTAGTTCATCTAGTTTTCGGAAAGATTCTTTTGAAATGCGAGCCTTAATAAAATTCATAGTTCCCTTCCCATGTGCAAAAACAAAAAGTAATTTTATCATATACAAGAAACGCTTCTTTCTCATTATCTTCTCGGTTACCAACAATCAAAGATAAACAGTCATTAATGTCGACATCAAATATTATTTAAAAATATACTTGCGCAAGTTTTCGATCAACTTACGTTGGACGATTGACCATACGGTTAATTACTCGAATGTGAGTACAATGTAACTTAAACGCCTGTTTTAAATAAAATAGTGAATTTACGTCTGAAATTGCGCAACACATCGTTGAAACATCACATATATGTTCTCAAGACGTAGCATTTTAAATAATTACTAAATGGAATAACAAAAGGGAGCTAGCCACAAACGAAGCCTTATGGATAATCTAATTGCACCCGGATTTATGCAAGCAGAAGAAGCATGGTCAGACATTGAGGTTGAACTGGAGGTGACGCATGCAATCGATTGGTTGTTTTCCTTATTTCACACCCTCCCTCTCTCATTGTTTACATATTTCTATATTGTTTTGCCTTTCAATTTATATATAAAGAAATGTTCATTAGTAGATACTTGAGAAGATAATGAGAAAGAAGCGTTTCTTAGTTTTGTACATGGGAAGAGTACTATGAATTTTATTTAGACTCGCTGCATTTCAAAGAATATATATATATATATATATATATATATATATATATATATATATATATATAAGTGTGTGTGCATATATTAAATAAAGCTTTCCACCGAATAAATACATTATCCGCAATATTCGCTTATACTGATGAGGATTGTTAAATCATATTTTCTTATTCGATGAGTTTCTAAAGGAAAATTTTTATAAATGTATAATTTTTGTTGCACGAAGGATGATGTGTCCAAATGAGCTTCTCCTCATATTTACAATAATATTAATAATACTGACGATCTTTCATAATTAATTTCACGTTCTTCGCCGTTTCCATTCTTTTAGGCCTCAAATTGCAGTGTTAAGCTACATATTATCATAAAACACATTCCACATATTCCAATTGCTGAATTCTAAAATTCATTTTCAAAGCAGTTTTCTTTCTTAATTTTTTAACAGACTTTTGGACCGATGGAAGCTTCAGGAACAAGATAAACGAAGAAAAATACTCTTTGAAGCAAATCTAAGGTATTTTGATTTATTTTGCTGTTGAACCTACTTATGTTATTTATTTGCTAGATGTGAGACTTTATTTTAATAATTTACTACGTTATTTTTCTTGTTTATTTTCATTTAAATGCATTACTTTTTCTCAACTATCTTAAAATAGGTTCAATCGATTTGGTGGTACTTTTGAACTTGCGAACATGAAGTCGTTAACAAATCGACCAATGATATATCACCACGATGTCACTAAAAAAATTGTACAAAATTCCACCGCCAAATTCGGCTCTAAGGTTCAGCAGAACGCTGAAACTTCTCTAGACACCTCCATTGTTGACCTTACCGTAGATAAAAAGGCTAGACGTAGAGCCAAGAACCGAAAACCTCTTCTAGATAATGAAGTTAAACGAGAATCTTCACTCACTGTACAACTTTTTTTACAGGTCAGAAATATTTTTCTGCTTAGTTTGGTTTAAAAGTGTTCACTTAAAATTTTGTCTCTAGTTGTCAAGTTGAGTTATTCCACCTGATTTCCTCTTGTCAGCAAAGTATTCTCGTAAAAGCCAACTAGTGCTAATCCTCATGGTCTGACTATTATATTAATTTTTTGTTGAACGTAGCTGAACTCATTAACACACTTGGTTGTGTACAAGATGTGTACTAATTATTTGGCTGAAAAAGCTAGGTGAATATATACAGCTGGTGTTTTAGGATGAAGTAGCAAAGACAATCCATATTTTATCGTTGTCATCCTCTTATGCGATGGTGTCACCGAAGGGGTGTCATTACTTTCATCTCATATGCCTAACCAGTTTAGGACTTATTACGTATTTTCCAGTGTATGTTGGAGCGTCACAGTTTGGCATTCAACTTTTTCGACTTATTGTATAGTTATGATGAGCTATTTTCGTAAAGCAATTAATCGTCAGAATAAACACATCATTTGTTGGGGGATTCATACATAAAATGCCGGGTATTTTGGATTGTACAGATGAAGCCAAAGTGAATACTCACCCGGTCAGCGTGTATATGAGCGAGGGTTGTGAAATAGTGCGGCAAAGAACACAGTGTGTATAAGCCTTGTAGTTTTTCATCATTTAATAATCGTATTTGCGATAGTTAAAAATGTAACTAGGGAGCTAGAGAGACTCTCGCAACAACATTAGTTGAATTTATTTCGGGCAAAGCATTGGAGTACTAAAGTCCAACCGGAATATAGCTGAGAAGGTAGTACAATTGCAGATAGAAATGTATTGCGGTGGTCAAAGCTAACCGGGCGTTACCCGCGCACTTGGCACGATTACATGTATACAGTGTAGGAGAATAGCTGAATGTTAGCAATACAAGTTACGGCAATGGAACTAAAAGAAGAACATTGTGCAAATTTGAGAACAGAAAGTTTATATGGAACCATGTGGATAAAAATGTCACTATAAACCAAAGGTGAAATCCCATTCTATAAGAGCAGGTTTTGGGCACATATTTTGAGAATTAAAAAGAATAACGTCTGTGGTACTGCAGTTAGATTGGCCAATTGATGAATTGAGATTTAACTAACTGTTAGCATTGTTTTCTGTTACGTAAAAGACTGTTTTTCCCCGAGTATCTTCTTTCGTTTAGCCTTGCTCTTCAATTATTTTCGTTACTCTTGCTAACAGCGCAAGATGTGAGGATTGCAAAATTGAATACTCATATTGTTTTTCAAATTTCTGTCGCTGTTATTAATGGTTGTGATATCGTATGTGCAGCTGTTTTCTCTACGTCATTTTTGTCTATCCGATCGAATGTTTGTTGAATATGTGTGTTGAATGTAATATTAACTTTAAACGGGGAAAAATCTCCTTAGTAATTTCATTTAATCGCTGTGCAATTATTGAAGCCGGTAGATCGCTTCTAAATGGTAAGTTTAGAAAATCCTGCTCAATGTTATCCCCTTAAGTACGAATCTGACGTCTGATGTTGACATCAGTGAACCGCTCTAGAAAATTCTTTGCCAATGAAAAACTATCCAGAGCGGTTCAATGATGTCAACATTAAACCACGTCATATACGTACCAGAGAGGATTCCGTCAAGCAGGATTTCCTAAACTTACAATTTATAAGCGACATACCGGCCGCGATAATTGCACAGCGTTTAAATAGAATAATTAAGAATAATTTTCACTATGGAAAAGGTAATACCACATTCAGCACAATGAGAATCCAGAGGTTGGATGCCAAAGATCAATTGCCATTTGTCTAAAAATCATACAGTCTACAAATTCTCATGTGTGTTCGGTAGCACATATATTGAACGTATGAAGAAGCAATTGATCAACAAAATCCAGCGAAATTTATCGAGAAATTGATTAAGAAAGACTTGTCGTCGTTAGGAAAATGAGCTTTTTCCGATCATATATTGAAGATGGGACACTCCAGACTATTTGACCAATTTCTCAATTCAACAAAAAGCAAATCAGAAAAATATTATATATATATATATATATATATATATATATATATATATATATATATATATATATATATATATATATATATATATGAAGCCCCTTTTATAAAACAACAAGCGCCCGTCCTAAAAATTAAAAAGTTTCATCAAAATGAAGGTTTAATCGACTGATCTTGAATCACAAAAACCGTCTACAATTTACTAGCATCCATACAAGTCCAAAACTCCATTAGACCGTACTCAAAAAATTCGATCGGCTTGGCAACAAAATGAAGAATTAAAAACAGCTGCACATATGGTATCACAACCATTGCTAACAGCGACAGAAATTTCAAAACAATATGAGCATTCAGTTAAATACTGTCTGTTGCGGAGAACTAATATATATATATATATATATATATATATATATATATATATATATATATATATACATATATATATATACCGGTATGTATTAGGTGTTGCGAACCTATAGAAAAATTAGTTCAGTTGTGACCAGAAGGATAAACCAAAGACAGCATGAACGGAGAGTATAATCTCATGCACATTCGGTTTGTGCTTACTGGCGACTCATCAGTAGGAGCCGGTATTACGCCCTTTACCCACTATATATTCGACTGAGGAATGCGCGAAAATAGGACGAATGTTTAAACCTGCAGTAGCGAAGCTAACCTCATATAAAGTCTCGACAATGTGACTTCAACGCTAACTCTCTCTATATAATATATATACCAAGTCTGTGAAGGATATTAACACTGTGGCTATTGTATCAGTATTTGACTCTTATATATTGAATTCAATGATGTCATGCTTACCGCGAAATGTGATAACTGATATCGATCAAGTCCAGAGTGTATGGATTTACTGGAGTAACAAGCGGTTAATATTCTGCTCACATTTATATTCTGCAACACCTAATACATACTGGAATATGAGCACTCAACACTGCGATCCGCACATCCTACGCACAACAAAATTAAGGAAAAAGTTGACACGAAAGACGACACTCAGGGAAAAAACATTCGTACACTTAACAGCCAACAATGCGAACATTTAGTTAACTCGCAATCCATCAATACAAGAATGACCAGATCTCAGACATCACTTTGCAATACGGCGAGATTGGCAATTACATTCAAACAAGCACACACACAGACACAAACGCATACACATTTATCAATCAGTGAAAAAAAAATAGAAAACCGAGTCAGATTTGTTGTCACCCATATATTCAAATAAAAACCAGAATGTATATAAATGAAAGATTGTGTAGTGAAGTTTAGTATCTCGAAATAAATGGCATTATCCACTTTGTTATTATGTTTTTTCTAATTTGAAATATACAGTGTAATATTCGAAGGCAATGGACATAATAAAGATATATATATATATATATATATATATATATATATATATATATATATATATATATATATATATATATTTGCGCAAAAAGGTGAAACGAAAGACTACACTCGGAAAATAGCACTCGTACACGTAACGGCGAACAATTAGAGCAGATGGTTAATTATCAAGCTATCAATACAATAAAGACCAGATCTCAGACATCCCTTTGCAATACGGCGAGAATGACCTTTACATGCAAACAGGCACACACACAGACACAAACGCATACACACCAATCAGCTAAAAAAAGAAATAGAAAACCGAGTCAGATTTGTTGTCACCCACATATTCAAATGAAAACCCAGAATGTATACAAATGAAAGATTGTAGAGCGAAGTTTAGTATTCTCGAAATAAATGGCCATTATCCACTTTGTTATTAATGTTTTTTTCTAATTTGAAATATACTGTGTAATATTCGAAGGCAATGGAAATAATAAAGATATATATATATATATATATATATATATATATATATATCATTGACCTTTTTATAAAGCAAAACAAAAAGAAATTTTATCAGATATAAGAAAATTTTTCTTTCGCATGGTCTTCTCAAATATCTACTCATGAACATATCTTTATATATAAATTGGAAAGCAAAACAAGATAGAAATACGTGAACAAAGCGAGTGTGAAAAATAGAAACCAATCAAATTGCGTGCGTCACATCCAGTTCAAACTCAATGCTTGTACGTGCTTCTTCTGCTTACATAAATCCGGCTGCAATTTGTTTATCCATAAGGCTTCGTATGTGGCTAGCTCCCTTTTGTTTCTGCATTTAGTAATTACTTTGAATGCTACGTCTGGAGAACAAACGTGCGTTGTTTCGATGATGTGTTGCGCAATAGCAGACGTGTATTCACCATTTGATTTAAAACAGGCGTTTAAGTTGCAAATGTTCTCTCATTCGAGTAATTAACCGTCTGGTCGATCGGCCTACGTAAGTTGATCGACAACTTGCGCATGTATATTGGTAAATAATATTTGATATATATATACATGCATAAGGTTTCTAGCATTTCATTCGTCTACTTTGCGGGTAAACCATTAAGCTGAATTTGTAGACAGTTTGTAGATATTATTTAAATAAAGGTTGCAATCTTTAGATAAATACCAGCCCAATCCTACTGTCTGTAATTCGCAACCTCTTTTTAATTCATTGTTATGAAATGTAGAGATCACTAGGTCCATTTTTTAAACCATACTGATGCATATTTTATTTTGTTTTTTAATTACCAAATTAAAAGTTGTGATTTATTGATCCAAAAGCATAACATTTACTGAGTTAGGACCGACGCATCAGTACTAGCAGTATCAGCAACATAATCGTAAAACTTGTTTCTCCTACACCATTAAAATCGTCATGCTCATTTTCAAGATTTAGACCTTCTCTAATATAACAAAAATCTCCATCGTTTCCAAGCTTAATTTTCGCTAACACTGAAAATAGACAAACAGTCGTTATTTATTTCTCTTTCTTCATTTGATAGTTCTGTTTTTATGGTTTTGTCAAGATCTTTCTGCTGGACACATATTTTATTATTATTATTAAGACTACTACTACTACTAGTAGTAGTAGTATTAACGGTTGTCGTCGTAGTAGTAGAAGTTGTAATCTTCTGCGATAACTCATCAGCGCTCGATAGCAATCAGCCTGGCAAGGATCAAAAAGCAATTTATGTAAAAATTATGGGATATGCGCCTCTTACCTCTGGTAATTTTGCTGTTGTGCGACTGATTATATATATATATATATATATATATATATATATATATATATATATATATATATAACTGCAGAAAGTAAATGTATGCGAAACTACTATATGTGGGAGCCGCATATCTAATTTTAATTTACAAAAATATATTCATTGCGGTTTGATCCTTGCTAGTCAGTTTGCGTCATACTCATTTGGCTACGGAAGTTCGAAACGTGTCATGACGTTTTAATAACAGTAATTTTACTGTTGTACGACTGGTTATGCACTATGCAATTGGTGTTTATATCAAGCTCGCAAAATATATTTAAAGAATTTTTTATCATCAACCGCGCAATCAACGATGGCTAACTCTAAAATTCTTCTATTGCGTAACCTGTTAATGATAAGATCATATCGAACAAGAATGCTTTATATAAGTCAATGTTTTAACCTCTATATATATATATATATATATATATATATATATATATATATATATATATATATATATATATATATATATATATATATATATATTACTGGACTTTACTTTACTGCGGCTGACTCCTTTTGGAGGATAAGCCGGCTCCACATTTCACATATATGAGTATCCAATAAACATAAAACACATGCGCGATATTGATTTATCCTCGTATTATTAATGAACTAAATTTCTATTTTCCATATCATATAAATATGTTATTCTTTTCGCAAGCATGAATATATAAAATATTTTGTTGTATTTACAGCATAAACCAATTTCTCTCCTTTTTAGCAATTTTGTTGGCAGTTCCTGCAGCACTGTTACAATCCGCTCATGCACTCAGCTCGTTCTGCGTTAATGAGTAAAGGCTCTCAAAGCAACGATGAGACTTACTACCTCTGGTCGATGCGGTTTTTTAGCTCGTTCTGCCGACATTATCGTTTTAGACCTGAATATCTAAGGTAAATTTATGAATTTGGCTTAGTTTGTACCTGATCTGTGTTGTATCTAACTCAGATCAGGTAATTATGCAATACCGAGTGTCGTAACTAATTATATCTTTAGTTTTTACATTGTTAACTCGAAAAGAATGTTGCGATTGACTGAGTCTAGAAAGATGGCTATTGTGGTAGGGCGATATAAATTCCGCTGTTCAAGAACTTGCCTTAGGGTTAAAATATTATTAATACTAATTCGTCCTGACCAGAATCCTGCTGGTTTATATCTAGTATGTGATTCATGTGAAGAGCAAAGACAACCGAAACTGGATTCAACCTTATATCATGATGGTTATCACACGAATACTGATTAACTTTCCAGAAGAAAGGAAAGATGGCATACTCAGTTCAAGCAAGTAGTGCGACAAAAGTTATTCAACGATCCGGAAATTATTTCGCCATCATCCTTAAATAAACTCGGATTTTAATCATCGAGGCCTGCCGCTTTGCGACGTTTAAGAGATAGGCCTGCATTCGGTATTTCTACCTCTGATTATTATTCGAGTTTAATTTTTTATATTGTTGACACAGTCTTAATTTCGGGATCAGGACTGACGCAGTTGACCGCAGAAAAACTCATCCTTGAAGGGTTAGGCCTACCTATCATGACGGCGCATTTTATCTGTTGTTAGATTTATGTTGCTTTAATTTACAGTTGGGCTAACATTTTATCAGAACTGTTGCGAGAATAGGTTGAAACAACATCGGGTATTACCTGATTTAAACACTTCTTCAATCCAATATGTATTGAAGATCGACATTTAGACTGCGCTTCAGTTGACGCCCTGCATGTTATGTCCACCTATATTGGATGGTCCACGTACCCGTATGTCGTCTGTGTTTATTATCAGCGTATCGTCCAGACGAGACTTAATTATGCCTAATTCTGCAGTTACATTATTCATTTGAGAAGTCAGTCCCTGAATCAACGTTTCCAACCCATCAGAATCCATTTTAAGTGTACCACACATGCTTTATTTTTACTCAATTATATATAGAATTTTGCTCGCACAACGAGCATTGATTTAAAAAAACAAATTTACATATATTAATTAATTTATGTTCACTTCGGCTCGAAGTCTGCTTTTATCATTGGGTTGACTGCTTCATTCTTATACGGGCGCTTCTGCGAGGAATTTCTGTTGAAATAATGTCTGTCCTAGATAAGACTCTTTGTTCATTATTTGTCTTAAAGGTGGCTATTGCCACAATGTAGTTCTACGAGTATTAGCCAAAGCACTTGGAATTTGGCGAAACGTTTCGAGAAGCTATATACATTTTACAGATTCCAAATGACTATTTCTACTGGCACCTACAATGTCACACTTAGTAGTATCTGCATAGTGAATCGTTGAACTTATCTTCGTTCAAAGTAAATTCGAATTTTCGCCATCACGACCAGTTAGCTTTGACTTTACGATATCTGCGTATTTTAGTTGTAATGACGGTTGTCAGAGTTCGCGCACATCTATTTGAGGCATATTCCTATTTAATTTTCCGGAAAAATTAAGTGAAAATCTTCAGCGGATAAGTGCATGTTCCGAGTCGGCATAAGTGCTTCAAAACAAACGCCAAGCCTGAATACACCCACGCTATCTATAATTAGTTTCTACATGATCTATATTTGAGCCCATCGTTGTCCGGGACTGGAGGACGCCATGTGGCGAAACGTCTATACTGTGCAATTTTAGTTCACCATTGACGTTGCGCCTTCAGCTTAAAGTGTATCTTCCATCTAAATGACATTCTGTGGTGCATAAACCCCGATCTTGTGACATAGACTCGTCTTGTATTCACTGTAGATGAAGCCTTGCTTCCTTTGTTTTTTGTTATGATTGCATATGGATATGTTAGTGCGGCAAATTCTTTATTATCTTCTGTTTACCAGTTGCGATTTATTAAAACTTTATTTTTTACGCCAAATCTATTTGAATGGCATATTTTGGTGCGTCTGTTCCATTGAATTGAAAAATAAAGTGAAACACTCAGTTCGACTGTTTTCCAATGGATTTACGATCAAATCATTGGCTACCGTGAGTCTTTGTTGATGGAAAAACGTGGCGGTGCCACAAACAAGATGGCACTACAATCATCCCGACGGCTCGAGTTAGCCGTTTCAGCTTATCGAGAGTTTCTCACCTGCTTGCAGCGTATGTCACGACCTCTTCCAATCGACAGCCAACCTGAAACACCTGTTGGTGAGTTTAGTAATATTAGTTTATTGGGGCAAATATAAAAAATGCAGATAAGAGTACTTGTATTTAAATTAAAGTCACTCTAACGTATTATTTTTTGTTTTAAATTAATGACATCCGATTGGCTGTTACAGACTTTTGTTAGTGTCAGAGCTGAGGTAACGCACTGCTATGTGTTCTATGGAATGATTCTTCTACATTCTCACAAGTATTTTAAAATTACCTCGTCATTCACAGCGATTAATACAGAAAAATTTTTTTTGTCGATCTAGGCAAAAAGGTATTCATTTGCTAAAGTAACAAGTGTTCAGAATAAAGTGTAATTTTCAATATTCGTGAAATTTAGCCAATCTCGAAAACAGTTATGTTAGTACCAATTGCAGACTTTATATGTCTAAAGCCATTGTTATGTTACGCTTTCCAGGCTCGGCATATTTTATATATTGGGAGTTGGCCCTGACATTGCGTTGCCTAAGCCTTTTTATGACGTTAACTGCTGAAATACACATGCGTAAAGGTGATTGTACAGTCAAACTGTCCCACATGTCAAGACCAATGATATAGTTGGTATAGGACGTAGTATCGGCTCGTACTGACGAGTAACCAGTAGGCAAGAAACTAACGTTCATGCTTCCTTTGTCATATCCTTTTGATCTTATTTTAACTAATTTGTTACTATGTACGCATTACTTTATATATATATATATATATATACTTATATATATATATAAATAATGAAAATAGATTACATATACAGTTGAGCTACTTGACCATGGCTTCTTGTTTTACGACACTCAGGAAGCTTCAATGATAACGGGATTTTATCTAATCACCGTCCATTCATTTCAATGTCGTATAATTTTAATTTAATTTATTTTTTTACGCGTAATTTAGTTCGAGAGAAACGTCTTTTTAAAATAAAATGTCACTCCGAATGTAGATTCATGCAAATCTTTAAAAGTCCAGTTTCACTTGAATCATTTAATGACTAAATAATCTCCATTTTTATTTATTGAATTATAGAAGCTATAGGTTCATTATGCTTGGTCGCTGTTTGACGATAAGAATGGTTGAACTAATGTTTTATTGTAGCCCGCAAAACAATGTATTTCATTAAACGATCATAATTGCGTTTCACTTAATTTAATCAAGGTTGCGTGCTTGATATAACCAACATTCCCATTTTCTATATATCAGTATAAAAAAATATCGTATAATGTAGACAGGTCCATTCCTCGAGTAGACTGGTTTCGTTCTTTATTGGGAATTATCAAGTTCTGTCTATGATTATGCAGAAGTGAAGGCTGAATTACTAAATGTTGATGTAATTATATATTGCTTTTACTTATGTGTGCATGTTTGCACGTCAGAGAGATGTTATGAAATAAACAGCCAGAAATTTATGGAGTAAAATCTTACAATTTTAACCAAACTTCTTGCTGAGCAAATGCAAATTCATTCTCGTTAGATTAAAGTCATTAGGTTCGACCATTAAAATGTAAAATTTAACGCGGAATGGGTTAAATACATATTTTCATTTGTGCTATGTAATGCAATTATAGCAATGGGACCTCCTGCTGAGTTACAGGAACACATTGATGAGCGCATTAATGTGCAAAAGCGGGCTGCAGATACATTAATGGCGAGGATATTTTACGTGGCCGAATACCAGGATCTCTATCCAATGCTTCTACGAGATTACAATGAATCAATACAGAGTCGGGCCTACCTACGCGACTTGGTAGAGGGTGCTCAGTTATTCGTTGACATGTTGCTGGCTAGAGTTGGCACGGGACGTGGTCATTTCCGCGTGCTTACGCAGAGAAGACGCAAGCACCGACGCCAGAAGGCTGCACTAAAGGCATCTAGAGATCGCCGAATCGCTAGGGAACAGTCAAAAAAGAAAAAACAGATGGAAGCGGAACGACGCGCTCGTGAAGCCGAAGAAACTTCCCAAGAGCGAACTAGTCGGCTTAGATCTTTGTGGTGGTCAGGAAGGTCATTGCACGATGAAATGAGTGTGTCTGGAGAAGCGAAAGAAATTCCGCCACTGAGTAATGTCTTAGTGGCAGATTTATATCGACGCCAACAAAAGTAAGCGAACTTTATTACTGAAAAAGCTGCAAGCTCAGTTTTGTCATTTTATACAGTTGTTTATCTACCTTAATTGACACTTAGGAAAGTATGATGTTCAGTTGTCGTTAAAAGTTGCATGATATTGACGTTCGGGGTCTTATTTGCTGGACACTTCTTTAGGTCTCACGATATAAAAAATACATTTACTTTTACTTTAGTTTTCAATATGTGAACTATTATGTTTTATGCCAATTGTAACACTAAACCCATTCCCACTTCATCTGTGTACCTTTATTTATTATTTTATTTGTTAAGTATGATGTGTAATGTCTATTGAACCACAAAATATTGTTCCATCATCCTTTAGCTATCTCATTGCAGTCTGATATCCATGGCGGCGTTTACTATTGATAGTGGAATATGTCTCATTTATTCCTATATTTTATTTTACTTATTTATTAACTATTTAACTGCTAAGTAAAATCTAAAACAAATTCAGAACTTAAACGAACATTGGTTGCGCGGGTGGTGATATAAATTATTGTAATCAAGGTTGCGGTCTTGATATAAACACCTGACCCAATAATTACTTACATATGTCAGTATAAACTAAGAATTGTATAGTGTAGAAAAGGCAATTCATCCAGTAGACCGGTTTCGTCCTTATTGGGAACTCATCATGTACTGGCCAGTACTGCGCACGAAAGTTTATCATTAAAATTATACTGGCATATGTAAGTAATTAATGGGTCAGGTGTTTATATCAAGACCGCAACCTTGATTACAAAAATTCAGAACTTATTTATCAAAGCAGTCAATGATATTTCTATAAGCACTGCTACAAGTTTAATTATTCGTAGTATTGTGTTTATTAATTATTTGTTTATGTAATCAATAGAACTATACAAATCAGTTTTCTATCACTAATTTAATCAGACAGTCGGTGTTTTCTAGTTACACAATCGCATTAAGCACAGATAGGGCACTGCAAGTGAATTTAAATTACTTTAATTGGCTCAGCTTTATTTACTTGCCGGTCAAATGTAATTGAAAAGTAATTCATCATCAATACAACATCCATTAATAACTGATGTTTCACTTCCGTATAATCACGAGGCAAAAAATAACCAAAAATACGAACAATTAAACAATAAAAAATATTCATGGTTAACAGCTAGCAATTTGTCCTTTAAAGGTGAACTTAAAAGATGGCGTGATAGACGTATATATATGGATAGATGGGTCTATTCAGCATATATATATATATGATATATCATATATATATATATTCTATAGATATATTTATATATATATGTATTAACATATATGGTGCATATACACATATGAATCTGTTTATTATTTCGAAGGTCGAGACTAAACAAGAAATCGACATAGAGCACAAAAATGCTTTTATTACAGAATGCAAACATGCCAAGCCCGTAGGTTCAACGCAACCGATATTATATGGGTTGCCCAAGGTTCACAAAATGACCAACAATGAAGGACTTCCGCCTTTCAGGCCCATTTTATCTATGATAAATTCCCCACAGCACAAGGCAGCCAGACTATTATGCCGGATTATAAAGCCTATCACGAAAGGAAGAATAGACCACGTTGTACAGGATAGCTTTCAATTTGTAGAAAAATTTCGCGACCTAAATTTGAAAGAGAGGAAAATGGTGTCCCTCGATATAAAGTCACTCTTTACTAGCATTCTAGTAAATAAAACTATAAATATCCTATGTGAATATATACGATCATCAGGAGCGGAAACACTGATAGAAGTGGACGACATGAGAGAACTACTTCTATTATGCACATCCAACGTACAATTCGTATTCCAAGGAGTCTTCTACAGACAAATTGACGGCATAGGTATGGATATTCCTCTTGGACCAGTATTGGCAGACATATACATGCACCATTTAGAAACAATTGGTTTAAAATCATTTATCAATGGAGCTCATTTTTACGTGCGCTACGTTGACGATACTTTCATGGTCGTTAAAAAGGATGTAGATACAAATTCACTGCTACATCACATAAACAAGGTAGACCAGGAAATCAAGTTTACAATAGAAGAAGAAAAAGACGGATATTTATCCTTCCTAGATGTAGGAATAACGAGAGATGAAGAAGGTACTCTCTCAAGGTCAGTTCACAAGAAATCAAGCTGGACTGCACAGTATATCCATTATATGAGTAGTGTGCCAAGGGCGTACAAAAGGAACCTAATAATAAATTTGGGCACACGAATACGCAGGATTTGTTCACCGGACAACATTGAAGTAGAGCTAAATTTGCTTCGCGAAGCGTTGAGAAATAATGGCTATCCGGACTGGTTCATCGAATACAACTTGAGGCAACGCAACAAAATCGAGGCCAATTTGGAAGAAAATCAAACTCCCCAGATAGTAACGCTTAGTGTTCCCTTTGGAGGTGATCTTCCAGCGGAAATCTTCAAACGAAAAGTAATTCGAGCGACAAAAGCACTGTTTCCATCAATACATGTGAGAGTGGTGTTCAACACAACAAAACTGATGCGCACGAATGAAACGCTCAGTACATCGGCAGATCAAAAAAGAGGCTCGAAACTAGAATAAATCAGCATCTCCCTCAAAAACTATTAAAGAGGGGTGCAGCTCCTGCACAAAAATCAGCAATTTGCGAACATGTACTACTCACAGGTCATGCTGTTAGTAGTAACAATTTTTCAGTTCTCTACAAGGCAAAAACAGAGAAAATGCTTCTGGCTTTTGAAGCTATTGCAATTAATAAGCTGAAGCCCTGCTTAAACGTGCAGAAAATAATTCAAAAAGAAATTAAATTGGACTGGAACAAAGACATAACTGACATGCCTTTAAAAATAGCCAACGCTTCGCAAAATACGACACATACATCAATTACGGACGCAATTACAATGAAAGCGATGACACACCAAATGACGTTACGCAATTTTCAGTTATATACTAACTAATGTAACTTGGTTAGTCAATTTTTCCTTTAGGTGGAGCTCATATGGCATCCATTTAGACCAAAAGTTCCCACTAACCATGCCCAATCTGTCATTACTGAAAAGACACCACATTACATGGGGAAGTGGTATTGAAATGAACATTTATATAATTAAACAAACATTGGTTGCGCGGGTGGTGATAACAATTATTATAATCAAGGTTGCGGTCTTGATATAAACACCTGACCCATTAATTACTTACATATGTCAGTATAAATTAAGAATTGTATAGTGTAGAAAAGCAATTCATCCAGTAGACCGGTTTCGTCCTTATTTGGAACTCATCACGTACTGTCCAGAATTTGCCGCGGACAGAACTCGAACCTGGGCACTTTACAATTCTTAGTTTATACTGACAAATGTAAGTAATTAATGGGTCAGGTGCTTATGTCAAGACCGCAACCTTGATTATAATAATTGTTATCACCACCCGCACAACCAATGTTCGTTTAATTAGAAAACAATTAGTTAGGATTAGAGATATTGGACTCACACTGTTGTTCATATTTATATATATGTTTTTAATATATTTATATGTATTATATATATAAGGTGTGTATAACGTAATAAATGAATAATAATAATACAAAATATTCATGGTTAATAGCTAGCAATTGTCTTTAAGTGTGTATATATATATATTGATCGTTTCTATTTTCACCATTTTTTAAAATATAAGAACAAGAATTTAAGAATATATATATATATATATATATATATAGGCATGATTTATTTGTACATATATTCATATGCATTCATTTCTATGCGTTGTTTAACTTCGCAGCGTGCTTATTATTAGTTTTGAAGACCATTAGTTTCTCCATACCATCTTTTTCTCTTTTTATTCTTGACCTAAGCTTTGCTCTGGCATTCACTCTCTTTCCATCTCAGTAACATGCTGTCATATTTGAATATTCGATATTTTAGTTTTATCAGTTTTGGTATTTCTAACTTTCATTACTGAGATATTGCAACAGTACAGTTATAGCAAAAATGTTCTATACTTTCTCCTACAACATGATGCACACGAGATGAAATTATTTATACCGGGAATTTGAGATAGCTGCAATTATATATATATATATATATATATATATATATATATATATATATATATATATATATATATATATACTTTACTTTATTTCTTTTACTTTACTGCGGCTGGCTCCTTTTAGAGGATAAGCCGGCTCCATTGATATCCCGGATTAAACCTCTCCATGCCGGGCGGTTGGCAGCCATTTCGGAACATAAAGAGGGCCAATGACGCTCCCAGTGACGCGGACCATAAACATTGCGTAAACCTAGGAGTTCCATGTCCGATTTGATTGTTGCAAGCCATGTCTTCAGTTGTCCGCCTCGGCGGCGGCGCCAGTTTGCACATTGACCTGGGTTCATCACCTGCCGTACCATTTCGTCTTCGGGTTTGCGTAGTACGTGCCCGAACCATTGAAGTCGACGATGTTGGATCCAGACGGATAGTTGCATGATGTCACCGCATTGGTGACGAACAGATGCGTTCGACACTCGGTCCATCCATTTTGTCTTTGTGATGTACCTAAGGCACCAATGGTCGAATACTTCGAGCTTTTTGGAGTCCTCAGAACGTAATGGCCAAGTCTCACAGCCATACAGTAGCACAGGGCGAACAGTAGTCTGGTAGACTCGGATTTTCGTTTTGAGGCTGATTTCACTTCTTCTCCAAAGTGAGTTCTTCAATTGTAAGAAAGCAAGTCTGGCACGGTCGATGCGTGTTCGGACTTCATTCTTTGCTTGACCAGTTGGAAGTATTTTTGAGCCAAGGTACGTAAAATCGTCGACTGTTTCGATTGGGCTGTCGTACACCGTGAGCTGCTCATCAGATGAAGATACACCGATGGCGAAGGCTTTCGTTTTGTCGGCATTGATTTCCAGACCAACGGCTGATGAAAACTGGGCCACTTGATCCAAAACGGCTTGCATGCTCCCAAAGCTGTCAGCAAGGAGAACAACATCGTCTGCGTAATCAACATCCGTCAGCCATAGGTTATTTGATACTTGAACGCCTCGGAACCCAGTTAGCGCGTTGCTCAGAATCCAGTCAACCGCATAATTGAACAATATGGGTGACAAGGGACATCCTTGTCGAACCCCTGTGTGCAGACTGAATTCATCCGATTCTTCTCCGTAAACACGTACTCTGGCTTTGGTGGCTGCATAGTAGGCCTTGATCAGATTGACGAGTTTTATGGGCATACCGTCGAGCAGCATGATGTTCCATAGGGAGTCGCGATCAACAGAGTCAAAAGCAGCTCGGAAGTCAATAAAACAAGCGACGGTTGGTTGTTGAAATTCGTTGCGATGTTCCAAAACTCGCCGTAATGTAAAGATCTGATCAACACAGCCTTTGCCTGGGCGGAATCCACCCTGATTGGGACGGGTACGGACATGCCGCTCATTACAGAAGCGGTTCAATAGAATCGACGCCAACAGCTTGGATGCGGTGTTGAGAAGACTGATACCACGGTAGTTTTCGCACCTTGATCTATCACCCTTTTTGGGAAACGGTAGCAGGATTGACATTCCGAAGTCTGACGGGCATGCTTCTTGTTCCCAGATAGAAGAGAACAGTCGATGGATTGATGGCAGTAGTGCGCCTATACAGGCCTTGTAGATCTCTGCAGGAATTCCATCTTCACCGGGGGATTTCTTGCTCTTCATGCGCTGGATGGTCGTAGCGATCTCAACCTCAGTTGGGGAAGAGCAGTCCACATCGTAGCTGGGTGTAGATGTTGCAGGTGGTTGCGGTGGGGAGCGGCCACTGTATGGTCGGTTCAATAACTGCGAAAAATGTTCAACCCATCTTGCGATTTTGCCATTGACATCAGAAATCAAGTCTCCTGTTGCGCTGCGTAGAATTGTCTCTGCATTGCGCTTACCGGATGCTTTACGTATAAGACGGAAGAGACCCCCGAAATCACCGACGTTTGCAGCCGATTCCATGGCGGAAGCCATTTCATCCCAGTACTGCTTACGGTCAGCCCGAGCAGACCTCGTGGTTTCACGTCTCAGGTGGCGATAATTAGGCGCGTTATTCATCCGGGCATCTCTTGCTTTTTGTGACGCCCGCATCGTGCGTTCAGAGATCCAGTCTTTATGGTGACTTTTGATGGTTCCGAGCGTTTCAAGCGCAGCTTGCTGAGTAGAGAGTTTCAAGTTATTCCATTGATGCTCCACATTGGTTTTATTCTACGGCATGAGTTCCACCGTCAGCGGCAGTCAACTTTGCAGTGATTGAGGCAGATAGCGCTGTACAACGGGATGGGTCCGTTAGGGCAGCAACATTCAGGCGTTTCGTAGGTTGACGGCGCCGTCGGGACTTGAGATGGAGCCTCAATTTGGCACGTACTAGAGTGTGGTCGGACCCTCCTCGGTTGCCAGTTTCAGCTCCTCGGTATGACCTGCAATCTTCGACAGAAGACATCCAACGCGACCGTACCAGAATGTAGTCGATCTGATTGGCTGTGTGACCATCGTTTGAATACCAGGTGAGCAAATGCTTCCGAGGGTGTTGGAAACGCGTATTGGTAACGCACATATGGTTGACTTCTGCAAAGCTGATAAGTCGCTCTCCGTTCTCGCAGCGCTCACCTAGACCAAACTTTCCCAGTATGTGTCTGGTGGATGAGTCAGAAGGTCCTGTTCGTGCGTTCCAGTCACCAGCAACAAACAGTATGTCGCCTCTGGAAATTCCGTTGATGGTCTCTTGCAATTGGTCGTAGAACTCATCTTTCACATCTGAATCAGCTGCGAGGGTTGGTGCGTAGACGGCTACGACTGTGATGTTAAAAGGTTTCCCTCTCAGTCGGACCGTTGCGATCCTCGGTGATACAGGATTCCAAGCCAGCATGGCTCTCTGCGCTGTAGGACCAAGTAAAATGGCTACACCGTGTTGTCCGGACCCGTCAACTGGTCCGCTGTGATGCATCAAGTATGTTGATTCTGCCGACGGTACTTTTATCTTCGTTGATCCCGTGCCGGGCAGTCGGACTTCAGACAGGCATGCAACTTCAATCTGGTAGTCATATAAAGATTTGGCCGTGATTGCTTGGCTGCCGATATCAAGCAATGTTCGAACATTCCAACACCCGAAATAAATAGGTGTTTTCGCGCTGATAAAACCAGATAGCTTTTCACTTGACACCCTAGCCTCTGGGGGAGCACAGGGCGCGTCGCTTGCCGGGGACGCCGTAGCATGATCGGTATTCATAGATTGTGACATTTTCATGGAGTTTCTTGGGAATTTGGTACAAGTGGTGTCCCCTCACCACTCGGCTTTTTGATCGAGGACGCACCTCTAGCCTTTGCACATCCAAGCGCAGTCTGCAAGGCAGCAGTAAATAGTATGGTTGCCGGTGGCTGTTGAGAGCTCATTCGCCATTCGGAAGTACGGGGTACTGTCCAGGAGTCCATGTAATCCTGTGGCTGTTGTCCCCTTTTGTGGCGGGGAACACACGCCGAGTCATGGTGCCGTCGTCGGGCTCATGTGGTATTTTATAGGAGATCCGATTGCCGGTCGGAGATCCACCACGCCCTGGTGACAACACCGCCATAGCCCCGTTAGCCCATGTACGATCGATCATCGAAACATGGTTGACACCGTCGTACCACGTTGAGTGAGGGTTTTCATGTGCGCTAGGCATAAGCATATATTGAGTTTAATTACTGAGATACATTCTTAGTTTAAAACAATTGGTGAGTCAAAATATGTATAAATAGAACGGTTTCGGAACGAGGTTACCACATTTTCTTAAATCTACTATTGTGAATATTGTGCTGTGTATAGATGTGACTATTGGCCTGATGATGGAACGGTAATTCGTGTTCCGAGACGTTGCCAGTTAACAAAGATTTCGTAGCACCACATTTCCAATGGTTAGTATGAACGATGTTGAAGCCTTCGGAAGAAAGCGAAGAATACACACCCAGCCTGATCGAAGACGAAAAAGATACTGACATGGAAATTGTGATCAATCGAATCTTTTTGAAACTGTTTGTGAAAAGCTACAACCCGCGTACGAAAAACGCGGCATTGTAAAATTAAAAGGCAGACGAATAATTGATTAAAATAATAATTCGAAACAAATAAATTTCTTAAAGCGAATGATTGATGAATAGGATTATTGAGTTCAGATTGAGATATTTACGTAGGTATCGCAGCCGTCGTAAAGTCCATCCCCTCCTCAACGTGGTACGACGGTGTCAACCATGTCTCGATGGCCGATCGCACATGGGCTAACGGGGCTATGGCGGTGGTGTCACCAGGGCGTGGTGGATTTCCGACCGGCAATCGGATCTCCTATAAAATACCACATGAGCCCGACGACGGCACCATGACTCGGCGTGTGTTCCCCGCCACAAAAGGGTTCAACAGCCACAGGATTACATGGACTCCTGGACAGTACCCCGTACTTCCGAATGGCGAATGAGCTCTCAACAGCCAACGGCAACCATGCAACTTACTGCTGCCTTGCAGACTGCGCTTGGATGTGCAAAGGCTAGAGGTGCGTCCTCGATCAAAAAGCCGAGTGGTGAGGGGACACCACTTGTACCAAATTCCCAAGAAACTCCATGAAATATGGAGCCGGCTTATCCTCCAAAGGAGTCAGCCGCAGTAAAGTACAGTAAAGTAAGTAGGTATCGCAGGGAATTGTGGCAAATTAGACGATTATGACTAAGTCAACTTTAAAGCAAGGCGACATCGAAATTGAAAATTTACGGCGTGTGCTAGCTGGTCAGGCGGGTAATTATCATCATCATCATCATCATGCCCAGCCATACAAAAGCCAAAAGTGACTAATGTTTCACTGCCATATAACCATAAGAAGCGAAAAAAAATATATAAATAACGACAAAAATAATAATTTAGACACAAATTATTAGTGAGATTTACGAGAGAGAGAGAGAGAGAAAGAGTACCTAGTTACTATGAGTATATTTATCAAGATAACTCACAGAAGTGAGGCAAACTAAACCTCTACACAACACCATTATGGCCAAGTCAGCATTAGGGCAAGGCAACATCAGCAATACAGCTTCCTTGCGGCTTTCACTGTATCACGTCATAAACAAACCAAACCTCGCAGCTAACTTTGCCCTACTAAGAAAAGAAAGTTACGAAGATGATTCTACTAGACATCTGCAGCAAGATCGCCACTGAGCTCGATTCGATGCCATATCGCGAATGGTTTCTAACAAAGAACTATGATGCGCACGTGGACCATCCTGGCAACGATGGGTCCTATACTACCCAATTTCGATGTAAGCGATTTCAACTAGTTTCTGCCATGCCAAAATCTGCCCACCTTGTTTCTTACGCCAATCTGGTGCTGGATGAGAGAACAGAGCTCTACTGGGCAATCGAATTGAGGGCATACGCAAAACGTGACCGAGCCAACGAAGTTGATGGAGCCTTATTTGTTTTTCTAACGAGGAGTACTTGTTGGCAGATCCAAGAAATCACAGTCTACGGATGTCAACGTTGGCGTTATTGGAACAATGTGCTGTGCTCTAAACAACTGGCGAATGTGTAAGCGCTACATCATTAAACCGTACTAGGATGAAAATTCGAGTTTCCATAAGGAAGTGCAATTGCGTTCTCAATCTCGAGAAAGCTACTCTAGCTTTCGCAATTTGTATTCTCACCTCGTCGGGCATATTGCCTACGTTATTGATAGAGCTCCCAAGATATGTAAACCTGTCAACTATGTCTAGATCTTCATTCTGCATTCGCAGAGTTGGAGTGAGTGGTGGGTGATCCTGTAAAAGTATCTTACATTTAGAGGGTGCGAATTTCATACCGAAAGACGGAACAACGTCTGCTAATCTATTCAAGGTGGCCTGAGCAGCATATCGATTGTCGAATAATAGTACGATATCGTCTGCATAGTCAAGATCGACTAGTTTACCGCCCGGGAGAACTTCAACACCTGCATCCTGAATGTGTGGGAGAGTGTTGTTCATAATAGCATCGATTACAAAATTAAACAAAAATGGAGAAAGTGGACAACCTTGACGAACACCACTGCTGGTTGTAAAGTTGTGCGTTAATTCGTTGTAGACCTTAACGCGACCAGAAGTATTTGTGTAGAGAGCGCGTATAATATTAACAAATTTTGTGGGCACACCACTTTTCGACAAAATATGGAATAAAACATTGCGATCCACCGAATCAAATGCACCCTTGAAGTCTAGAAAACGGCTATTGTAGGACGGTGATATAAATGTCTCTGTTCAAGCATCATCATGTCCTGCCACACAAAAGTCAAGTGACTAATGTTTCACTGCCATACAACCACTCCGGAGTGAAAATACGGCTCTAAGTGACTTTAGACAAATTAGTATTGAGATTCACGAGAGAGCGCTAAGACGACGGAGGATAGAGAGAAGCGAATACCTTGCTACTATAGAGTAAATTTATCAGGATAACTCACAGAAATGAGGCAAACTAAACCTCGCCACGAACTACGATTATGGCCAGGTAGCATTCGGGCATAGCTCGCTGTACAAATACGTTCTGGTCGACGTTACGGTCTACAACGAATATCACCACGCATATCTTTACAACCAGCAGTGGTGGTCGTCAAGGTCGTCGGGGCTTTCCGCGGTTTTTCGTTGAAGTTTGATAATCGATAGCGATTATGAACAACACTCTCCCACACATTCAGGACGCTGGAGTTGAAGTTCTCCCGGGAGACTAAAACTCCAGTCGCTGTTGACTATGCGGACGACATCGTACTATTATTCGGGAATCGGCATGCTGCCGCGGGCGCCCTTAAATAGATTAACAGACGTTGTTCCGTCTTTCGGTAGTGAAATTCAGCACCCTCTAAATGCAAGACGACTTGTTACAGGATCACCCACCACTCACTCCAGCGTTGCGACTGCAGAATGAAGTTGTTGACATTGTCGACTAGGTTTACATATCTTGGGAGCTCGGATCAATAACGTAGGCAATATGTCCGACGAGGTGAGATTACCGGATCGCGAACGCTAGAGTCGCTTTCTCGAACCTTCAGTCATTTATGGTGTAACGCGAAGTATTTCGAGTTCGACCTTATAGGTCGTGGCTACAATGCAGCTGTACGCGCAGTCTTGACTATACGACTAGTGAAACTTGGCCTCTTAGCAGTGTGATGCTCTGAGACGCTTACAGGCAGTTCGATCATCGTCGCTTGAGAAGTCTAGCACATGTTGGTTACCAACATCGAATAACTCACGTTGACATGCGTAGACGTATTTTTGGATTCAATGTTCGCATAACGTGCATCGATTTAGATAAAACAAATAAGGCTCCAAAAACTACGTTGGCTCGGTCACGTTAATTGCGTATGCCCTCAGTTCGATTGCCCAAGAGAGCTCTGCTTCTCTCATCCAGCACCAAATTGGCGTAAGAAACAAGTGGGCAGATTTTGACATGGCAGAAACAATTAAAGTCACTTACATCCAAATTGGGTAGTATCGGACCCACTCTTCTGCCGGATGGGGTCCTCGTGCGCATTACAGTTCTTGGTTAGAAACCCTTAGCGATATGGCATCGAATCGAGCTCAGTGGCGATCTTGTTGCAGATGCTAGTAGAATCCTCTTCGTATCGTTCTTTGTCTTAAAGTAGGGCATAGTTAGCTGCGAGGTTCGGTTTGCTTATTCCACGTGATACGTGAAATCCGCAAGGAAGCTGTAGTGCTGATGTCGCCTTGCCCTCTGTTCAAGGACTTGCATTAATGTAAAAATGTTATCTATACCATCCTTAAATAATCTCGGAAGCAAATCATCGGGGCCTGCGGCTTTGCGGCGTTTAAGAGATAGGATTGCATCCCGTATTTCTAACTCTGATGGTTCTTCGAGACTAACATTCCATGCTTTCGGGAATCGGAACTGACGCGGGTGCCAAGAAAATTGATCTTTGAAGTGTTCAGCCCACCTATCAAGACGACTTATTTTATCGGTTATTAAATGGTTGTTACTATCATTTATAGTTTCGCTAACTTTTAATTTTCTCAGACCTGTTGCGCGAATAAGTTGGAACAAACAGCGACTATTACCTGACGCGAAAGCTACTTCCATTTCTTCAGCCTTTCTGGTCCAAAAGTTTTCGAGATCGACTTTTAGACTGCGCTTAAGTTGGCGTCTTATATTGCGACGAGTATTATTATGAGTCGAGCCAGGTGGAATTTGGCGCCTTGTTTCGAGTATCTCCATAGATTTTACAGAGAGCCAATGATTATTTCTACGGGGGCCTGCAATGCCACATACAGTAGTACCTGCATTGTGCATAGTGGAACTTATCTTGGACCAAAGTAAATTCGGATTTTCGCCATCAAGACCAGTTAGCTTAGACTTTAGAATATCTTCATATTTTTGTCGGAAGGACGGTTGTTCGAGTTTGCCTACATCAATTTGGGGTTTATTCTTATTTATTTTCCCGGAAAATTTTAGTGCAAATCTACAACGGATAAGTGCATGGTCCGAGTCGACATAAGTGTTCCAAAAAGAACGACAATCCTGGATGCAACCACGCCATCTATAACTAATTGCTACATGATCTATTTGAGTCCACCGTTGTCCGGGTGCTGGAGGACGCCATGTAGCGCAACGTCTAACACTACGTCTGAAGTTTGTACTACTTAAATATAATCTATGTTCCGCGCAGCTATCCAAAAGCCGTTCACCATTATCGTTGCGCGTCGAGCTTAAAGTGTATCTTCCACCTAAATGAAATTCTGTGTTACTTAAGCGCCCAACTTGAGCATTCATGTCACCCATAACCAGGACTATATCTGAACTTCGTGCTCTACTTAGTAAGGAGCTTAGTTCGGAGTAAAAAGCGTCCTTGCTTTCGTCTGTGCTGCAATCGGTAGTAGCATATGCAGATACAACGAAGAGGCAACGTTGATAACGGTCTTTTCATTGATTTTAGTAGATGTATTTAAACGTGCCGCACACAGTCGACTATTTAAAGGGATCCATTCAATTAAGCAAGCTTCAGCTCTTGCGCTAAGGAAAATACCAACGCCCCATTTACCGGCTTGAGAGAACTCTGTGGAACCAGATGTTCGAAGCCAATAACGCGTAGATAGGGATGAGCAACCAGTCTGTAATGCACGTAGGATCCTGTATTCTGGTTTCAGATACGCAACATATGTCGATTTCTAATTTATCCAACGTACGTGCAAGAGCTTCTTGTCACCAAAAATGTTTTAATTTTTCGCACAGTAAATGCGCACGTTAAAATCTAACCTAGGTTTAATGAATGATCGTCTACTAGAACCATTTTCGATATTTGGCAACCTGATATTGGGCTCAGTGTTATGATCTACACCAACCATATTCATAGTATCTAAAAGAGCGTTATTGTTAGATTGAGAAGAGGAAGGGGAAGGAAAGGAGGCAGAATCGGAGATAAAGTTGCCTTCAGTAGCCCGATTTCGCTTATCCACTCTGCGCGGCTCAGCAGATAATGCGACCCTTTTTCTACTGCGCATATAATAACAGTTACTGCGGAATTAGACCAAACTCGAGGCTTCACATGAAACTGGATGATAATGGCAGTGTCCCTTTTAGTCCCGGCAAGGTTCATGTTACCATTCCCAGGCTGACTAGCTTATATCCGCCGGTCGTCAGGGCGGAATTTTTATAGCTACGGGCCCAAGAGCATCATCTTAAGTAACATCACCATAAGCATCAGCATTAACATCGTTTTCAACATAGACACCAGTATCACCATCAGCATAAGCGTCAGCATGAGCATCAACATCAGAACGAACATTATCATCATATGCATCGGCATGAACATCATCAGCATCACCGTACATATCAGCATGAGTATCATGATCATTATAAACATCAGCATCATAATCACCATAAACATCAGCATTGGCACCATCATAATTAGTATCAACATGCACATTAGTATCATTATCAACATAAAACTGTATTTGTAATGTTCTTATACACCGAACATAACCATCAATAATACGAACAAAAACTGAATCTCGATTGTATCAGCCGACGCGCTGAATAAAAAGGTCGTCTTATCTACTGAGTCGGGCTAGGTGTATACGTGAAATCAGGCTACTACTGACAATTTCATTTCCAATTCTACCTCCTTCCTTTTATTTTCCTCCTCAATATGACAATCATGCTATTTTAAATTAATTAATATGGTGGATGTTGATGAAATCAATTAGCCCATTGTCTTATTGCCTTATATTGAAAGTAAACTAATATTCATTACACCTAGGGTATGATTTCACGTCAGCGCATTAAATATGTGGGCATTAAAACAGATTTTGCAACAAGATGTCCATCATCATCATCATCACCATCATCACCATGCCCAACCGTACAAAAGTCAAAAGTGACAAATGTTTTACTGCTATCTAACCACAAAAAGCGAAAAATATATAAATAACAACAGAAAATTATTTTAGACAAATTATTAGTGAGATTTACGAAAGAGAGAATACCTAGTTATTATGAGTAAATTTATCAGGATAACTCACAGAAATGTGCAAAATAAACCTCTCCTCAACACCATTATGGCCAAGTTAGAATTCGGGCAAGGCGACATCAGCATTACTGCAAGATGTCCAAGCATGTTCCTGTGTTTTCTAAACTAGAATGTAGTAGAGTTGAAATCAAACCTACCAGAAAACTAAACAAAACGAATTCTAAAATATCTGTTGCAAACCCGAACAGAAATCTTTCCAACGAAATATAAGGATATTCTATATTCGATGTTTACTAGTCTCTATGATGAAAATTTGAGTATGCTGACAAAAATGATATTCACTATTCACAAAACAGGTACTACTGTACGTTTTCGATTTCCTTAGTCATTGGGTCTCGGAAAAGTCTGTGGATTTTGACGAAACTAGACATCAAATTCCTGCTAGCTCGGCCAATATTAATACTCGTAAGACCGAACCTAAGCACAGAATAAATAGACGGTCTTGAACCCTTATTTATCACAAACGACGAAGAGATAAATGGAGCGTTCACGCCTGGTAACTTTCGATGTTTGGCTACTGTCTGTTGTTAAGACCTAATATATATTAAATTGCTTATTAGATGTTGCGTACCTAGTAACAAATTAGTTCAAATATGACTAGAAAAAATTAACCACAGGCAGCATGAATTTAACTTATAATCTCATGTGCACACTCGTTTCGTGATTACTGACGACTCATCAGTAAGAGCCGGTATTACGCCCTTCCCCACTATGTATGTGGGTGCGAAATGTGAGAAAATTCGACGGTACAATCTTCTATACGAATGTGTAGACTAGTAGTAGTAGAGCTAACTTAATATAACGGCTTCGACAATGCGAATTAAAAGCCAACGCACTATATATAAACTATATGCTGAACCTATAAAGGGTAATAGCACTACTGTTGTCAGTACCTGATACCAACACTATGGTTGCCGAGTTGGTACTAGGTGCGCAACATCTAATACACAATTGCATATATATATTAGCTCTCAGCAACAAACAGTAGCTTACTGTTATATGCTGAATTGAATGATGTCATGAGTACTGCGAAATGTGATACCTGATATCGAACAAATTCAGAGTGTATGGATTTTCTGGAGTAACAGGTGTTCAGAAATAGTTGTAATTCTCAATTTTGATGAACTTTAGCATACATTGAAATCCATTGTGTTAGTACCATGTACCTTTTCGGTACCATAATGTTAGTGTCTGTTACTGCCACACTATCCCTAGTATTGGTATCCTTTACAAATTTATATATATATATACATATATATATATATATATATATATATATATATATATATATATATATACACCAAATTTATAGTTTATATGGTGAATCAGCTTTGAAGAATATGAAGTTAGTTTCACTACTGCAGGTTTACACATTCGTATAGCAGATTTTACCGTACTATTTTCCCCACATTTCTCACTCTAATATATAGTGGGTTAAGTGCGCAATACTAGCTCCTATCGGCGAGTCGCCAGTACCCACGAAACTTCCTTTCATGCTAGTATGTATTAGGTTTTGCGAACCAGGTAACAAATTAGTTCAGTTGTGACCAGAAGGATAAACCAAAGGCAGCATGAACGGAAAGTATAATCTCATGCACATTCGTTTCGTGCTTACTGGCGACTCATCAGTAGGAGCCGGTATTACGCCCTTTAACCACTATATATTTGGTAGAAGAATGTGGAATAATAGGACGGTACAATCTCCTAGACGAATGTGTAAACCTGTAATAGTGAAGCTAACATAATCTGAAGTCAACGACAATACGACTTCAATGCTAACTCACATTATATAATATATATACCGAGTCTGTAAAGGATACTAACACTATGGCCATTGTGTTAGTAACTGATACCTTTTTTGAAATCGATGAGTACCGGATACTAACACTATGGTTTCCGAGTCGGTACATGATACCAACCTGATGGATATAAATTTATGCTAAAGTTCACCCAAATTGAGAATTGCAACAATTTCCGAACACCTGTTACTCCAGTTAAACCATACACTCTGGCCTTCATCGATATCAGTTATCACATTTCGCGGTAAGCATGACATCATTCAATTCAATATATTACAGTTAAATACTGTTTGTTGCGAAGAACTAATATATATGCAAGTATGTATTAGGTTTTGCGAACCTAGTAACAAATTAGTTCAGTTGTGACCAGAAGGATAAACCAAAGGCAGCATGAACGGAAAGTATAATCTCATGCACATTCGTTTCGTGCTTACTGGCGACTCATCAGTAGGAGCCGGTATTACGCCCTTTAACCACTATATATTAGGTAGAAGAATGTGGAATAATAGGACGGTACAATCTCCTAGACAAATGTATAAACCTGTAATAGTGAAGCTAACATAATCTGAAGTCAACGACATGCTGTCATTGCTTTATCCTTCTAGTCATATTTGGAATAATTTGTTACTAGGTGCGCAACACCTAATACACAATTTCATATATATTAGGTCTCCGCAACAAAACAGTATCTAACTGTTATATATTTAATTGAATGATGTCATGCTTACCGCGAAATGTGATAACTGATATCGATCAAGGCCAGAGTGTATGGATTTGCTGGAGTAACAGGTGTTCAGAAATAGTTGTAATTCTCAATTTTGGTGAACTTTAGCATACATTGAAATCCATCGTGTTGGTACCATGTACCGACTCAGCAACCATATTGTTAGTACCATGTACCTTTTCGGTACCATAATGTTGGTATCGATTACTGACACAATAGCCATAGTGTTGGTATCATTTACAGACTCGGTATATATATTATGTATAGAGTGAGTTAGCTTTGAAATCGCATTTTCACTACTGCAGGTGTGCACATTCGTATTGGGGATTGTATCGTCCTATTTTCCCACATTCCTCACCCAAATATATAGTGGGTAAAAGGCGTAATACCGGCTCCTACTGATGAGTCGCCAGTAAGCACGAAACGAATGTGCATGAGATTATACTTTCCGTTCATGCTGTCTTTGGTTTATCCTTCTGGTCACAACTGAACTAATTTGTTACTAGGTTCGCAACACCTAATGCATACTTGCGTTTATATTTGTTCTCCATCACTAACAGTATCTAGCTTTACTAGATGCAGATATGTCATTCAGGGATGTCCACTCTCCTCATTTCTGTTTAATCTTGCATTATATGGCATTACCAACTGTACTTCACGCCTTCAGCATGCAGACGTTGAAGTTCTCTCCCGCGTTTGATTAATATATCTTGCCAATGCAAACGATATTGCATTATTATTCGTTAATCGGATTCTGTCCAGATGATTTTGTATAGATTATCAGTCGTCCTTTCGTCTTTCAGTGTGCACTTCCCTCCCTCTAAAAGCAAATTACGTATGCATCAACCAGCACTTATTTCTTCTCTGCAAATTCAAGGTGAAGATTTGAACGTAATTGACAGGTATTACTTGTCTTGATTTATTATCTCATTATGAGAATTAATAAAACTAGAGTTTTTTTTTCAGAACTTCGCGTTTATAGATAGATACAGGTATCTTACTCTACCTTAAAATTCGTGTGCACAATGCATCTATAAGGTGAAATTTTGTTTTACGCCAGTGGATCTTACTTTTTTAGAATCGAAAACTTATGGCGCTTACAGGCATACAGCTACCATTGTTTGAGAAACATAGACCTTATATGTTACCAGCAAGGAATAAGCAACGATGAAATCCCTAGACGTATTTTACGAGCGATTAACAATTTGTCCTCGATAGACAAACAAATAAGGCTCTGTCAACTGCGCTGGCTCGGGAACGTTTTAAATATGCCTTCAATTCGAAAGCCCAGTTGAGGATTATGCTCTCAGCCAGCACCTGATTGACGTAATAAACAAGATGTACAGATTTTGACATGAAAGAATCAGCTTAAGTCAGTTAAAACCAAATAGGGTAGAATGTGACCCGTTCGTCCACCAGGATGGGGTCCAGGTGGGCATCTGGGTTGGTTGAACACCCTGTGCAATATGGCATCGAACCGTCTTCAGTGACGACTTTTTTTGCAGATTTCTTATAGAGTGATCTCTAATTTCTTTTCTTAATAGGGCGTGATTAACTGTGGCGTTCGGTCATTGTTTATGAATCGATTCGGTGAAAGCCACAAGTAAGCTGTGCTGCCTGTGACCAAAATGGTGTATGCAGAGGTATAGCTTGCCTCATTTCTGTGTTTTATTCTGCCTTTCTTAAATTTCTCTCCATTAGCATTTTTTGCTTCTTTTAAATTACTATATTCAGTTTTCTTTCATCTAAAAATATTTTTAATATATTATTAGCTTTATTTTTCAAATTTCTAAACTTCTTATTTGTCTCATGGTTGTATGCTAGTGAAGCATTAGTTATTAAAGAATGGTGTGTTTGTGTCGTTTATGATGATGGTCATGATGATGATAATAATATTAGTAATACTACTATTACTACTACTAGTAACTTACTACTTACTAATAATAATAATAATAATAATAATAATAATAATAATAATATGATGATGATGATGATGATGATGATGATGATGATGATGATGATGATGATGATGATGATGATGATGATGATGATGATGATGATGATGATGATGATGATGATGATGATGATGATGATGATGATGATGATGATGATGATGATGATGATGATGATGATGATGATGATGATGATGATGATGATGATGATGATGAATATACAGACTTTTCTGTATTTTTTTCAACCTGTTTACACTAGGAACTATTTCAAAGTTCTTTTATTTTTTGTTTAGGCAACTTGAAAGGCAATCGGTGTCGGAAGTGCCAATGTTGAGTGAGGAAGATACGGATGATCATCCAGACGATGTTGCCGAAGACGAAGCTTTAAGCTCCGGCATAGTTCTCTTCGACGCAGCTGATCTCGACTTAAATGCAAATGCTGGTAAACTTCTAGCGCAAATATTAGCGATGTGTTCTTATTCATCATTGCATTCAGTTGTTTCTCTTACTTTCACAACTTGTACGTGTGTATACATCCATCCAGGCTTTCCTTTTATTTTAGTATACTGGTATCTTTGTGGCTCGGGAATATAACGCGCACTTTCAATGGCAAACATCCTTAAATCACTAATACAAACGACGCAACTGCCTTGCAATGCCTCGATAACATACTCTTGGCATCAGAAGTATAAAGAGCAATCTTTAAACTACTTTGTTGAAATTATTAGACGTCGAAATAAGCTTAAGAATCCACCTCAGGTTCTATCTTCGTGAACTCTAGAGTATAAGGTTAGCAGATTTTTACGGGCTGATCTATCTAGATTATTAATTATTCAAAACGACTTGGCTTCTGCAGATATTTTGAGATTGCTGCAACCTTCGAAAAGGTTTGCGAACCACATTAAATAAATATTTCTTTTTTTGTTGAATACTAGTTCGATAGTGCCACTACTGCCACTATTATTAATTGCGATTGTGACGTAGAAAAAGTTATCTACACGGTGGCAGCTGTATCATGAGTTATCACATGCCCTAAAATAGTACAAGAGGCTCTAAAATGTGTTAGAATTTTACACCTGAAGTAGTAGAGATAGCACCGTTTCACCATCATGCCCAGCCATACAAAAGTCAAAAGTGACTAATGTTTCACTACCATATAACCATAAGGAGTGAAAAATATAAATAACAGCATAAATAATATTTTCGACAAATTTTTATTGAGACTTACGAGTGAGAGAGCGAGAAGATATAACTAGTTACTATGATTAAAATTATCAGGATAACACACAGAAATGGGGCAAAATAAACCTCTCCACAACACCATTATAGCACAGTTAGCATTCTGGCACGGCAACATCAGCAATATAGCTTCCTTGCGGCTTTCGCTGTATCACGTCATAAACAAACCAAACTGCGCAGCTAACCTTGCCCTACTAAGAAAAGAAAGGTCCGCAGATGATTCTACTAGACATCTCCAACAAGATCGCCACTGCGCTCGAATCGCTGCCATATCGCTATGGTTTCTAGACTTCAAGGCTGCATTTGATTCGGTGGATCGCAATGTTTTATTCCATATCTTGTCGAAAAGCGGTGTGCCCACAAAATTTGTTAATATTATACGAGCTCTCTACACAAAAAGTTCTGGTCGCGTTTAGATCTACAAGGTATCAACTCATTACTTTACAACCAGCAGTGGTGTTCGTCAAAGTTTTCCACTTTCTCCATTTTTGTTTAATTTTGTAATCGATGCTATTATGAACAACACTCTCCACACATTCAGGATGCTGGAGTTGAAGTTCTCCCGGGAGATAAACTAGTCGATCTTGACTATGCGGACGATATCGTACTATTATTCGACAATCAGGATGCTGCCCAGGCCACCTTGAATAGATTAACAGACGTTGTTCCGTCTTTCGGTATGAAATTCGCACCCTCTAAATGTAAGATACTGTTACAGGATTACCCACCACTCACTCCAACGTTGCGACTGCAGAATGGTGAAACACGAATATTTTACTTTGTCTTAAAGGCCGTGTTTACTATGCATCTGTACGCGCAGTCTTACTATACGCTAGTGAAACTTGGCCTCTTAGAGTTGATGATTTGAGACGCTTACAGGCATTCGATCATCGTTTTTTGAGAAGTATAGCACATTAGTTCAGTTGTGACCAGAAGGATAAACCAAAGGCAGCATGAACGGAAAGTATAATCTCATGCACATTCGTTTCGTGCTTACTGGCGACTCATCAGTAGGAGCCGGTATTACGCCCTTTAACCACTATATATTTGGTAGAAGAATGTGGAATAATAGGACGGTACAATCTCCTAGACGAATGTGTAAACCTGTAATAGTGAAGCTAACATAATCTAAAGTCAACGACAATGCGACTTCAATGCTAACTCACACTATATAATATATATACCGAGTCTGTAAAGGATACTAACACTATGGCTATTGTGTTAGTAACTGATACCTTTTTTGAAATCGATGAGTACCGGATACTAACACTATGGTTTCCGAGTCGGTACATGATACCAACCTGATGGATATAAATTTATGCTAAAGTTCACCCAAATTGAGAATTACAACAATTTCCGAACACCTGTTACTCCAGTTAAACCATACACTCTGGCCTTCATCGATATCAGTTATCACATTTCGCGGTAAGCATGACATCATTCAATTCAATATATTGCAGTTAAATACTGTTTGTTGCGAAGAGCTAATATATATGCAGGTCATGCTTACCGCGAAATGTGATAACTGATATCGATGAAGGCCAGAGTGTATGGTTTAACTGGAGTAACAGGTGTTGGGAAATTGTTGTAATTCTCAATTTGGGTGGACTTTAGCATAAATTTATATCCATCAGGTTGGTATCATGTACCGACTCGGAAACCATAGTGTTAGTATCCGGTACTCATCGATTTCAAAAAGGTATCAGTTACTAACACAATAGCCATAGTGTTAGTATCCTTTACAGACTCGGTATATATATTATATAGTGTGAGTTAGCATTGAAGTCGCATTGTCGTTGACTTTAGATTATGTTAGCTTCACTATCGTCCGCATAGTCAAAATCGACTAGTTTATCTCCCGGGAGAACTTCAACTCCAGCGTCCTGAATGTGTGAGAGAGTAATACAATTTAACAATAACTGATTGCGCGGGTGGTGGTAACAATTATTTAAATCAAGTTTGCGAGCTTGAAGTAAACACCAATCCCATTGTATTTAACCAGTCGTCGAACAACATAACAAAACTGCCGCCAGCCGCAACGCACTGACGCGTTTCGACCTTCCATGATCATCATCAGAGTACGACGGCAAACTGACTATTGAGGATCAAACCGCATTGAATATAAATGGAAATCAAATTTAGTCAAGTTCAACGTATGCGAGACTGCTAGAGGTGAGAGCCGCATATCTAAATTTGATTTCCATTTATATTCAATGCGGTTTGATCCTCGATAGTCAGTTTGCCGTCGTACTCTGATGATGATCATGGAAGGTCGAAACGCCGTCAGTGCGTTGCGGCTGGCGGTAGTTTTGTTATGTTGTTCGACGACTGGTTAAATACAATGGGATTGGTGTTTACTTCAAGCTCGCAAACTTGATTTAAATAATTGTGTGAGAGAGTGTTGTTCATAATAGCATCGATTACAAAATTAAACAAAAATGGGGAAAGTGGACAACCTT
The DNA here is from genome assembly GCA_029291075.1 of Eudiplozoon nipponicum. Classification (NCBI taxonomy): domain Eukaryota; kingdom Metazoa; phylum Platyhelminthes; class Monogenea; order Mazocraeidea; family Diplozoidae; genus Eudiplozoon; species Eudiplozoon nipponicum. The sequence continues at coordinate 16,919 of JAQBSW010002706.1, read as the reverse complement.
GACGAACACCACTGCTGGTTGTAAAGTTATGCGTTAATTCGTTGTAGACCTTAACGCGACCAGAAGTATTTGTGTAGAGAGCTCGTATAATATTAACAAATTTAGTGGGCACACCGCTTTTCGACAAGATATGGAATAAAACATTGCGATCCACCGAATCAAATGCACCCTTGAAGTCTAGAAAGACGACTATTGTGGGACGGTGATATAAATGTCTCTGTTCGAGAACTTGCCTTAACGTAAAAATATTATCTATACAACCTCGTCCTGCGCGGAATCCGGCCTGTTCTTCTCTTGTTTGTGATTCACGTGAAGCGCTAAGACGACGTAGGATAATCGAAGCAAATAACCTTGATACGACCGGAGTCAAACTTATACCACGATGGTTATCGCACGAATTACGATTGCCTTTTTTGAAGATGGGAATGATGGTCGACTCATTCCAGTCAAGTGGTACGGTTTCCTCATTCCATATAGTATGAAAAAGTTTGGTCAACGCTCATGAAATTATATCGCCACCATCCTTAAACAATCCCGGAAGTAAATCATCGGGGCCTGCGGCTTTGCGGCGCTTAAGAGATAGGATTGCATCGCGTACTTCTATCTCGGATGGTTCTTCGGGACTAACGTTCCACACTGTTGATGCAGAAATGCTTTCGGGAAGCGGAACTGACGCGGGTGGCCAAGAAAATTGATCTCTAAAGTGTTCAGCCCACCTGTCAAGACGACTTATTTTATCGGTTATTAATTCGTTGTTACTATCATTTATAGTTTCGCTAACTTTTAACTTCCTCGGAACTGTTGTGCGTATAAGTTTGAACAAACAGCGAAAGCTACTTCCATTTCTTCAGCCTTTCTGCTCCAAAAGTTTTCGAGATCGCATTATAGATGGAGTACGACGGTCAGTTTTCCGTCGTACTCTGATGATGATCATGGAAGGTCGAAACGCGTCAGTGCGTTGTGGCTGGCGGTAGTTTTGTTATGTTAGTTTAATTCAATGGGATAATGCTTATAAAGCTATTAAAACAGTTTGTTGTCCTTGTGTCTTGTTATATTAGTTTATTTTTCTGTAAGCTTGGATTTCTCAAAATGACCAATGAACAAAATTGTATAATTAATTTTTTACACATGGATTCTATCGCATTTGAAGGAGACATTAATCGCACCGAACAACTACAGCGTGCCGTTTGGCGTGTGCAACGCTGCCTGCATGACGGAGATGCTTCTCGCGCCTTGGCTGTTGCTCGTCGTCTCTGGCGTATTTGGCCTGAGGTTATGCCCACAGTGAGTGATGCGAATAATCAGCCGATTGATGACGCCAATATTGTCGATGACGATGATGAAGATGAGCTTGCAACTCAACGCCGTGATGAACTGAAAGTACGTTTAGCAGGAAGCGACGCTGGACTGTCACCTATTAATATCGCAATTTGTTTGGCACTTTGGCAGATACACATGGCGGATCTGAAAGGTGAGATTAGAACTAGTTTCCTTGCTGAGACACTTTTAATGGTGCACTGACGCTTACAGACCGTGTGATGCTAAGAGATTAAGATATTAAAGCATTAAGGCTGTGATTTAACTACTTTTATTAAGCCAAATTTTGTTTGTGCATTTAATATTGATTCTCAGGAGATGCTTGTCTGTTTTTAATATGTCTAAATGTTTGACTAATAAACAAAAGTTTTAGATTGTAGGTTTACCGACGACTTTCTAATGAACTTTTCAATTGATAAAGGGTAACTTATCTTTTTGGAAAACGTAGCTCTGATTGATTTGGCCGTTGGCTACCATCAAAATTTGTGTGGTAGACACTAGCTGAGAGTCAAGTGAAGAGGTCGGCATCTGTCGAAACTGACTTCCTCCCCTAGCGGTCAAGCGAAAACCTTAATTTTAAATAATATGGCTTCAGGCACTGTTAGAACTATGCGTGCGTTAATCTGATTTCGCTTGTCTGCATGTGTTTAAAAGCACTATAAGCCTATTTCACTGTACTTTTGTGAAAAGTAGATTCATAAGAGCTTCTGCTCGCAGAAAATTTAAAAACATGGTGAGCGTTGTTTTTCACCATCTTCAGGCCCCGTTCAGACTCTGAAGCCGCGAGTGGCTGACGTCTTTTTTATGTTACAGTTACCTTCTGAGTTTGCTTTTATAGCGGCATCGCCAAGGTTTGCAGAGACAAGGTGCCAGCGTAAGCTTCTCGATTTGTAAATCAGATTTCCAAAACCAGCGTAAGCGCTTCTGTTGCAGATTCATCGTGTAGTGTACTTTATTGGAACATCTTACGAAAATTGTAGTTTGGTGGCTCCGTGGAATTCTTGAAATTACACTCTAGTACCAATGCTTCGACGTTTTTAACAAACAAGTACCAGTTTTCACATCTATTAAGCAGGATGGGCTAGATAGAACCTGAACAAACTCGATTATTGGTTCAAGGAGATATCACTCGTCCGACAGAAGACATTCTTTAGCTTACATAAGATTCACCGGGCTTGCCTATTGTGCGAAATTTGGTGCCGAAAACATGTAAAGTATTCCACATACTATGCCAAAAATTATTGGCTGTAGAAACAATCTGGAATAAGTTGTCAATCAGATAATACCTTTTTGTTTATTTTCATTGCCTTTAAGACAAATTTGTATAGCGTGGGGTAACAAGTTTTGGTACTCCTCTGTTGGTTTCGAAGATGTCGCTTAATAAAAAATGTTTACAGCGTAGTCATAGTCCAAAATCCATATTTTGGTACGGGTCTCAATTTCTGGATGCCCTATTAGAATCTCATTAACCAATGCTTTGTATTGATCCTACATGTGGTGATTTTGCCCATGGATAACGCAAAAAGGTGTTTAACGTCGAAGTAACCCTTCGATCTTCTTACGAAATTGGTATCGAAGCTCCTTTTTATGAAATAGCGAAGAAACGAAGCCCTATTAGTGCTATCGGTAGCCTCAATTGTATATCATTTCAGTTTGTAGGTACAGAGCTTATTTCCGGAATTAGGCAGATGATATCTGTCCCAAAAGTGTGAATAGCGCTGTTGTGGTACCTGTTTCAGTGGCCAGTTTGGAGGCCGTGACTTTTGCGATGGCTCTACTTTGGTACGATGCGAATACAATAGAATTTCCACACAGAGACGCAAGAATTAATGTAAAGTTGATTCACACTCTCCGTGTTTACATATTTCTATCTTGTTTTGCCTTTTAATTTATATATAAAGAGATGTTCATTTGTAGATACTTGAGAAGAAAATGAGAAAGAAGCGGTTATTGTATCTGATAAAATTTATTTTTATTTTCGCACATGGAAAACGTACTATTAATAAATAAACTGTATTTAATTTATAGAAGCGGGTCTTGTACAGGGAAACTCCTATAAGTATCTTCATTAAAACAAAGGAAGTCGGTCTAATTATAATGGCTTCTAATTATAATTTGGAATTGCTGGTGCGTTTTCTATCAGGACCGAAGGGTACCTTAACCGCTCAGTTATGGGCAATTACATCACGGACAGATGACGCAATTATTATGAACTCTGAAGAAATCCACACTCACATGTGCTATAAATATTTTTTTGTAAATAAAACGTTTGTCTTCAGCAAAATGATTTTGTTTGATGGTTTGGAAAACTTGGTAAGAATATTATCAGCACGCATGAAAAGCTTAACTGCAGAGCTGGCTGAATGAAACGATTACAGTAAACTCTGATGGAATCCGCATAAATTACCTAACTAATATGTGTGATCAGAATAGTACCCATCCAAAGAATGGTAACACTAATACTCCTGGAAACCTTAGAAAGAAGCTGCAGTTAATTATGCAAGTAAAGCATATTCTGTTAAGCAGTTTGTGCGTAAAATTTAATTTAACTTTAAAGTTACTTAGCGTTACATGTCTATTTGAATTATGTAGAGGCTCGTGTCTTATAAACTATTTTTAACCTCTCAGATGCCAGCATTACCCACCGGGTGTAAGTAACTCTAGGCCTATGATACTTGGAACGATCCATCGCGAGTGAAATTACAGATTGGACAGCTAAACTCCTACTAACTTAATCACTTTCACTTCTCCATATTTGAGACTAGCATTCATGTAAATACAAGTGGGACGCAGCCAAAGATATTCTATTTGTAAATTAGGATGAGTATGCGTCTGAATTGTACACTGATCTTTAATCGACCTAGAATATACCTGCAAACCCAAACTGAGTGATGTACCTAGCAGAATAAACATACTAAAACTGAAATCGAGCAATAACTGACAATAAAAATTTACACGAAAAGATATAGACAAAGAATGTTTCAGAAATTAGTAACATTTAAAAAAAATATACTTTCTTCCTTACGATATTTGTATGAACAAGCAGTGGAAAATTCAAGCATAAGACATAAATTGGTAATTTTTTATATCGGGATTAACTGATTGCACAATTGAACGTTTCTATTAAATAATTTAGGCATTATCTGTGCTTCAACATTTTGTGCACTTTTTTAGTAAAATTGAAATAAAATTTTATGAGAGAAATTGAATGAGGCAACAGTCTGCCTCATAGGTGACTACGGATGGTTTTAATCTTAGGAAGAGCTAACAAACAATGCAAGAAATAAGGAATCAAACAAAGTTAAATCTTGAAAATAAAATATTCTCAATTCTCTGGCAATGGAGATGCAATCTGAATGCGTTATGTGGGTTAAACTACACGCAAACGATTGCTAATCTTTCAGCTGTCTGTTTTATTTTTAACCAGCTGGAGTTTTTCGACTCTAAGCCTGATCACTAGCTTCCAGCGATGCATTCTCCTAAAATGACATTCCTACGAAATTGTTCAAGCTAGCACAATTGCTTCCGAAGAAGGTTAAAATTAGATTTTAGTTAGATTAAGCAACGATGATGGTGGAACACAGGAAACAAAATAAGATCGAGATTTTACTTTAAATGTTTAAATAATTACTTAAAATCCAGTTTAACAAAGCTTAAGCTTGGCTATTTCTATGTTACTATTTTTGCTCATTTTAGTATGCCTGCAAATCGCGTGGTTATAATTATTAACATGCTTTAACTGATGATATTTGTATTTTGCATGCCAACAGATTCGTTGTTTGTGTTATGCAGTTAATGTAGCGGTCAAATTGTGTAAGGAAATAATCATGTGTTATTTAACAGTTATATATTGAATTAAATGATGTCATGCTTATCGCGAAATGTGATAACTGATATCGATCAAGTCTAGAGTGTATGGATTTACTGGAGTAATAGGTGTTGGAATATATTTGTAATTCTCAATTTCGTGAACTATAGCATCAATTGATATCCATCATGTTGGTACCATGTACCGACTCGGAAATCATAGTGTCAGTACCAACTTCCTTTTCGGTACTATAATGTTGGTATCGGTTACTGACACAATAGCCATAGTGTTAGTATCCTTTACAGACTCGGTATATATATTATAGAGTGTGTTAGCTTGGAAGTCGCATTTTCGAGATTTTATATGATGTTTGCTTCACTACTATAGGTTTACACATTCGTCTAGGAGATTGTATCGTCCTATTATCCCACATTCCTCACCCAAATATATAGTGTTTATATGGCGTAATACCGGCTCCTACTGATGAGTCGCCAGTAAGCACGAAACGAATGTGCACGAGATTATACTTTCCGTTCATGCTGACTTTGGTTTATCCTTCTGGTCACAACTGAACTAATTTGTTACTAGGTTCGCAACACCTAATACATACTTGCATATATATATTAGTTCTCCGCAACAAACAGTATTTAATCCTTATCACTAGACTACAAAACACATTGCAGCAAATATCTGGACAGTACTTAAAGATTTATTAATAAGGTCTAAACCAGTCTACTGAAAACTGTTCATTGTTAAATATGGCTTGGTATAATATAAACTGTAACGAAGCTGTATTGCCAATGTTGCCTTGCCTTAAAGCGGACTTTGTCATAATGGTCTTGTTTGGCGTATTGGATAGAGTGACCGAATCAAAAGCAAATATGCGCCCGTAGCATAAGTTTGGACAATACTTCCCATTAAGGAAGAAACCGGTCTACTGAATACCTTAAACAATGCATAGCGTACTTAGTTCAGTTACGTGACATGAAGAAAGATAACTATGATTGCGAGGCTCATCAGTAGTTGTAGCCTTTAACCACTATATATTTGGTAGAAGAATGTGGAATAATAGGACGGTACAATCTCCTATGTGGAATAATAGGACGGTACAATCTCCTATGTGGAATAATAGGACGGTACAATTCCACATTCTTCTACCAAATATATAGTGGTTAAAGGGCGTAATACCGGCTCCTACTGATGAGTCGCCAGTAAGCACGAAACGAATGTGCATGAGATTATACTTTCCGTTCATGCTGCCTTTGGTTTATCCTTCTGGTCACAACTGAACTAATTTGTTACTAGGTTCGCAAAACCTAATACATACCTGCATATATATTAGTTCTTCGCAACAAACAGTATTTTACCTTAAACAATGTTTATCTCTTACTGAGGCAGGTATATGCAATTGGATTGCTGTTTATAGCAAACTCACAATGTTCATTTACATAATTTTTATGTCTACCCGCACAACAAATGATTTTTTGGTATCTCGAATCCAGAAATCATTAACGAACAAACTTGTTTCCGGAGTCTATTGTTTTCGATATACAAATGAAATGTATAAGCTAGTAAGTGTAGGCATTTATATGTGTATGTACAGTCGTACATATATGTATGTGTATGTGTATGTATGTATGTATGTATGTATGTATGTATGTATGTATGGATGCATGTATGTATGTATGTATGTATGTATGTATGTATGTATGTATGTGTATGTATGTATGTATGTATTTATGTATGTATCTTTGTATGTATGTATGCGTGTATGTGTGTGTATGTAGGTATGTATGTATGTATGTATGTATGCATGTATGTACGTATTTATGTATGTATGTACGTATTTATGTATGTGTGTATGTATTTATGGATGGAGGGATGTATGCGTGTATGTTGTTTGTGTGCTGGGTTTGTTGCAACCAATCTTAAAATTTAATGTTTCTTTCGTAAAATGGAAATGTACCTGCATATTTCATCGTAATCCTCAAAGCGAGCATTAATAATGTAATAAGTTTACATATTTCCATGATCAGTATTTCACATCTGGCGCTTGTCCATTATTCAAATGTCAATATCTGTAAGTTTAACTTCCTAAATGTGAATATTGTTGTTCACTTTCGTCAATGGAATTCTTCTGATAAAATATGCGTGTTTTCGGTAATTTTATTTTAGCGCAATAAAAAATATGTCTTGTGATTATTGTCAATTTCTTTCTATTTCAGACCATGAACCACGTTTGGCTAGCGGTAATAGTAGTGAGAATGAAAGTGATGAAGTCAATGCAATGCTGGAGGGCGGCGAGGATGGTCTCAGTGATGATGAGGAATTCGGAGGTGCAGACGAAGTTGACGTTTTTGAAAAAGAGACAGACTTTGACGCAAACACCCTCATGCTTAAGTTTGCAAATCCTCGTGTGATACATTCCTATAGGTAATTTCAATAATTAGAGTTCAGTATGCAATTTACTTTCCGAGTAATAAATTTAATGCTTGCGCTGTTTATTTATTTCATAGTATTGTACGTTATTGAGCGTTTTTATTGTAGTTGCGTAGAACTGGCGTTTGAAAACTCTTGTCCGGTGTAATTTTCCTGGAATCGATTTTAAGATCTCAACTCGTAAGTTCTAGTTAATTCAGAAGATGGTATTCATCATATCAATATCCAATAACTTCAACGATAGTAAAGAGAAATGCGACTTCCTTAATGCGGATGTTTCATTCTCGCTGTAGTACGCAAAACCAACATCCAGCTGTCTGTGTTGTCCTTCGAGTGGTCCAGAAGAGAAGCCTTGATATTTCAATCAAACCATCATATACTCTGGTCAACTTGTCTTTTTTCGTTGCATTTTATTGCTTTTCGCGTACATTGTTTACTTTTCTATCGCAGAACCCAATAGTATATATTTCTCAAAATTGGCACAGTGCAAGGTGACTGTATGGTTAAAACATTTGCATCCAAAATTATGTCCTCGTGTCTACGAAATTGCTCATATGCTTGTATGTATGTATGGTTCTTCTTTGATTTTATCTATATATTTATGCATCAGTGCACACATTTATGTATGTATGTATGTATGTATGTATGTATGTATGTATGTATGTATGTATGTATGTATGTATGTATGTATGTATGTATGTATGTATGTATGTATGCATGTATGTATGTATGTATGTATGTATTTATGTATGTATGTATGCATGTATGTATGTATGTATGTATGTATGTGTATTTTTATGTATGTTTATCCTTTTGCTTTTTAAATTCATTGATTAAATATTTCGTATGGTGCGTCTTCTGTTAAAGGGATAATGACGTACTTTGCTTTTTTGTTGGGTACGATTTCGTTGTTTTTTAACGTTTTTATGCTACAACAAATTATTCTGCGTACCCATTCTCTAATTAAGTTGTTTTGGACACCGCCATTGCGCGACATTAAAATTCTTTAGAACAGATTTTCATCATTCTATGTGATAAATTGAGTTTTAAATTACTCTTTCTGGAAATTTGGATAGCGCTGTGGTAACTGATGTACTGTTCAGTCCATGTTTGCTTTCGTTATATTTTCCTATCTAGACTGTCATTGTCTTCTCTTAATAGAAATTCGTCAAGGAAAGCCGGTGCGCTAGACTGAGGGCTTTCGCGCTTGCAAATAAACTGAATGTGTTGGTCTACATACATGATTTATTTCTCAGGGAAAATTGCAAATGAATATAAATGATTTGAGTAAACTCTATACATGAGAATAGCAGTCGTTGCCACGTTTTTCGGTATGAAAATAGCACCCTCTGAAGTTACGATGCTTTTCTAGGATCCTCAATACCTTACTGCAGCTCTGCGGCTTCGAAGGGAGGATTTGGATGTAGTTTACAAGTTTTCGTATCTTGGTTGCTGTATCAATTACTCGGGCCTTATGAGGACGAAGTGAATATGAGAATCACGATAGCTGGAGCAACGTTCTCCAATCTTCGCCATTCATGGGGAAACGCGAACAGTTTGGATTCCTCTTTCGTAAGCCTTTTTCAACAGCTAGCTCATCCCACAAAGATTATGAAAATTATTGGCGTGTGGTAAATTTAGATTAAACCAATTTCGTTTATACTTCCTGGTAGATATCTTAAGCATAACTGTCTTTTCACTAGATATATATATATATATATATATATATATATATATATATATATATATATGTGTGTGTGTGTGTGTGTCATTAGATCACTGTAATTTCACTTCAATGAGTGTACCCAGACACATGCAAGCACACACATAATCATGATACAAACTTGTTGTGCTTACTAGAGACTCAACTGTAGGAGCCGGTACAACACCACATACCAACTACATATTTGGTCAAACAATTTCGAACAATTGGGCGGTACAATCTTGCTGTTGTGCGCCTGTTCAAACAAAACTCGTTTTATGAAATTTTTTATCTGTGTTGTATATACTTGCTTTATAATGAAGGTATGCTTCAATACACAAGTTATTGCTTTATTCAAATTACTTGCGCATAAATAAAATATATGTTGAACTGATTTCGCTGTTTCTATTCAAATACATTTTTGCGCTAGTCTCTTGCTCGCAGAATATGCAGATAATCCGACCTCAACCAACAACTGCATAGTACGAACATTCCACCGATTGGCAGTTAAACAGAAACTTCCTGGGCTCTTCTTCCAACTTCGCTTGTTTCGTACGTTCCAAGCTTTTTTGCGAGATGGTGCTTTATCTCGTTCGCCTGAATTCAAAGTCAGTTTATTCTGTTTTTTTGCGTATGTAGAAAGTATGTATTAATTTAATATTTGCTCGTTTAGCGTTCAGTATCCTGCATTGCCTGTTTCTAAGTCAAACTTGAACTTTGATTAATTTCTTTTATTGTGCTGTCGCCAAATTCTCGAACCACATTTGCGTTACTGGATATCTAAACAACATTTATTATCATAAATGCGCAAGACTAAAATTAACGAGTTTATTCTTGTCTAAACTGAACCATGTTTGCCGCTAGACTCCCATTATATTTTCACCCATTCAAGTGTTCGTTGGTTGGAGAGGGTATGGTGCGCTATGATACAGTGATCGATATCGTCCATCCATTGTGCGTTTCAAGCCATCCACCAATGTGGTATTGGTAGCCTGGCGAGCATTATGTCCCAACCAACGCAATCGATGTTCCGTAAAAATAGTTCACTGGTGATGGAGCATCAAGATGCAGATGCATAAAACTGCTCGGTTATTAAGGATTGCTTTTGATTAAAATCTGCTGATGCTCACGTGGCAATAACCTAATCCAAACCGACCGAATACAACGGTTAATAAAGTTGTCCTAGTGTTGGCAACTATGAGGATTTATCTCCGAAGTCTTCGTAGCATACATGAGGTCCGACAGTATGTTTGGCTTGCAGATTTTCGACTTGGTGCTTTATGAAATAGACAGGCGGTTCTAGATGGATTTGCACAACTTTACAAAAGCATCAGTTGCAGTACTAATACGTCTGAAAATCTCAGCAGAAACCGATGCATCTTTTATCACAAAAAATCTTATATAAATGAAATATTTGAATTCTGGCAGTACGACGCTGTTTAGCACGTTTTTGGGCTCCGGATCAAAATTGACCATAATGGCCGTTTCGATGAGGTTAGTCTCAAACTGTATCGGATAAACACTTCTTGAGCACAATAAATAGCTTTCTGGAGCTCATATTCCTTCTCTACCGTCAGAAGAGCATCGCGAACGTATTAGAGTTAAACATGCTGGCTACAACCACCGATTTACTCTCGAGATTGTGTCGATGAATTCGGCAAATACCGCATCCGATGTGGGAGCAGTAATGACCCTTGTCGAACGCCGGAGCCGAACGCAACTCGTTTAGCGAGACTCTTTGTAGGGCTAATACTAGAGGATCAGTTGACTTCCCTTGCCTGTCTGTATTCCTGAGTGTTATAGCAGTGACTACGTTTGGTGCGGGATAGAACAACCTGTCACCGCTGTTGTTCGCATAAATGCCAATGACGTGTTTGTGGATGGATACAACACTCTTCCACTCGATTTGGACAGATCGGTCCCTCCAGATTGAGGTAACGAGTTTGTGCAGATCCTTCTTAACTTCTATTCCACCGAATATGAAAAAATCTGCTGCGAAGCCTTCGACGCCTGCGGCTTTGCTGTGCAGCCTAAGACCGAACGTCTCTAACTTTTCATACAAATATGAATTTCAACACCCATCTTGTAACTATTTCTCCCGGTCATTTCATCGCTTTTGACGCCGTCTGCAATATGTAGCAGAATTGGTTCTTTCAAAAGTTGTTAAAAAGTTATACTTCATAAATTGTTGGCACGCGTATTCATTTCGCAAAATTCGTCGGATTTAAGCATGCAATTCAAATAGGTTTTTACGCTTCGACACTATTTCCAACTGATTATCAACATCAATCCGATGCTGTTCTTCATTCACCTCGTGATTGGTAGCCCACTGACCATGGTTTGATCCCTTGATTTCACGGAAGATGCCGAGTTTTAAAATGATAGAAAACGAAATCATTGGAGGACAAGGCAAAGCATATTTAAGCTTTCATTTCAAAGCTAAAGCTGGCCCGGCAGTAGCATAGGTGTCCAAGCTTGACATGAGTGCTTTTAAAAACAGGATAACGGACGAAGGTGATTTCTGGCGCCTTTAAAAGGTTTCCGTAACCGTAAGGATATATCAGAGTTGCTATTCTAAAACTGTCGTACTCTTACGGCCTCCGTGGAGTATAACCATTTTCTCATTTGTGTAATAAATGACATTATAAACTATACTCATCTATAAATTCAGTGTCGAAGATCTACCCGACCGTAGATTTGTCTATCTTGATTATGCAAACCATATTTTATTATTATTATTTGACAGTGAAATATCGTAGAATAAGCTATATCCATAATTTTAAATTCCTAACTTTCAAACTGATTCTTTTTTATCACCACAATCATCATCATTACCATCAACATCGTCATTGTCATCATCATAAAATGCCATAAATTATCATTTCAATAACACATACTTCACTGACGTATGTCCATGAAAATTTATCGTAGACTATAAAAGATATCATTAAAACGGCAGAGTGGCTTAGTGGTTAGGGCACCAGATTCCGAAGCAGACGTGACCAGGTTCGAGTCCTTTCCGCGGCAAATTCTGGCCACTACGTGATGAGTTCCTAATAAGGACGAAACCGTTCTATCGGATGAATTGCTTTTTCTACACTATATAATGATTGGTTTATACTGACAAATTTGTGTACATAATGGGTCAGGTGTTTATATCAAGATCGCCCGTGCAGCCAATGTTCATTCAATTATTAAAACGGGAATGGTAACACCTATAAGATTCCGTAGACTCTCATGCAACATACAAACAAAGCGAAATATTTGGCAATGCAGCCGAATTTGGTAGTTCAGCCTCTTTAATGTAATTTATATGTGCTAATAGTTCTTAACATGTAAATAATTAAGCTGACAACCAGATATTAGGTCTTTAGAAAAATAATTGTCTTGAGTTCATCATTATAATGGTGGAAATTAAGGTTATTATATTTAGGATTAGTACGAAATTTATCGTTTAGTTTAAGCAATTTATCGATGCATCTATTTTTTATTTGAATATTAGTGCTTTACAGCTATTCTTTCATCCATAGGTATATATAACATTTATTTGTTTGTCATTGAACTGCTTTCTACAGATATTTTATTCATTTACCGCAAAAGTGACGCCATGAAATAAGCGTGAAGTTAATGTAAATGCAAGTTCTCAACAGCTTGAAATCAACAATTCACATTGTTTACTTACGCTGCCGAAAAAATCACCCAGGTTAAACGAACATTGATTGCGCGGGCGGTGATAACAACTAATTTAATCTGAAAATTCTGAACAGTACTTGATGTGTTCCAAATAAGGACAAAACCGGTCTACTGGACGAATTGCCTTTTCTACAAAATACAATTCTTAGTTTATACTGACAAACGTGTGTATAACATGTGTCAGGTGTTTATATCAAGATTGAAACATTGAATGTACTGGTCTACATACAATGATAAGAATCCAGTAGAACAGCTCACTTGAGCTGATGCCTCAATGCCGTATAAGTATGGCAATAATTTTGTTTTGTATTTTTCTTCATTTTATGTTATTGCATGATCAATTCTTTGAAAACACTACTTTGTTACTTATCGATGTTTTTGTTTATTTTAGGATTTACTTAACTTTGTTAAGTTTATTTTGCGCAAGTTCTTCGAGTCGCTAAAAAACAATACCTCTATTGCTGTGGAAATTTTGTTTCTGCGTGGAATCAAAGAAAGTATTGAAGTTCACCAGGGCTACGGCACATTCGAAGCTCCGTAAGTCCAGTTTTGTTATGCTGTACACTTATTATACCTTATTATTACAAGAAGTATTGTGCTTGTAACGGTTGTTCACGCCTAGGCATAAATATAATTTTAAGCCGAACCCAAATACAGTAGGTGTATATATAATATTTTTTTCTTTATCTTTTTTCACCTTCTTCAGTTTCTTCGTTTTCATCGCCTTCAATTTATCCTACCTCTTATTTCTTCATCTTCATTTTTTACTTTTTTCATCTTCTTGCTATTATTATTTTTATGATCAGTAGTGTTATTTTTATTATCATCATGATCAAATATAAGCTCTGTTTTGGCTGATTTTCCCGAGAGTGCCAGGCGTTTTTAATCAATTTCTTTGGTAAGTGCTGCTGGATTCTGTTGAGCAAATGCTACCGCACTTATATGAGAATTTGTAGACTATGAATGACTTGGAGAGAATTGGCAAATGATCATTGACATCCGATCTCATGATTCTCTGTGCTGAATGTGATGTTAACTTCTGCATTGTGTCAATTCATCTTCGTGATTCGATTTTGACCACCATACAATAATTGGTACCTGTGTTTCACCTCCAAATGGTAAATTTAGGAAAAAATGCTTGTGGTAAGAATTGAACGTGATCTGATGTTGACATCTATCAATCTCTCCGGGTAATTTATCATTAGCAAAAGTTTCCATAGGTGGTTTTGTTCGTCCTCGATCTTGCGCTTAGAGCAGAATTTCCTGATTTAGTTTGCTAGGTCTGTTTTGTAAGATTTTGGCACACTGCTGTTGTAATGAATGCATTGCTCAGTGAAAGTAAATTTTCTGTGTATTCCAGTATCAAATCACCATCGTCTTCTCGAATTAGCTGGATGCCCATAAGTGAAAATGTTATTTTTCTCTACTTCAAGAGTAAAATTTGTGGCCTGGATTGGCTTCATTGGCTTATTTGAGGATCTTTGTTTGGTATAATGCGTCTTGGATGAACGATGTAGAGTACGTACTGGTTAGTTATGTTTTAAAGGCTCGTTTTTTCAAGATGATGCATGTATAAATCTGCCAGGAGAGGTGCAATGCAGTTTCCTATTGCTACTCCATTGACCTGACGGCAAAAATCCCATTAAATTGTCTGAGACAATTGGTATCTATAGGAAAATATGAAACTCAATCTTAATCAGGTCACACTAGAGCGTCGCTGTTTTTTTTCCATTGGACTTTTAGTAAATAAGGGATGAGGCATCAAACGAGGCCATTTTTTTCTAGGATGTTTTGCTCCTTCATTTCGTCTGCTAGCTAAAAAGAGTCCTTGATTTTATTCGTGTGTATGATACTTCATAATGTTCAAATATTTTGTAGAGAAACTTTCTGGTTTATGTTGCATTGCGTTGATCATTGACAAAATGTGCCACATTGGAGGAGCTCCTGAGACTCAAGGTTTTATGAGTTTTTGGTTTGCCGTACACTCTTGCAGGGTTTCGCCTGTTATATTTCTTCTAGGAGTTCTGATCTGATTCCGGAATAATCCATTGTCGTTAAAACGTGTTACCATCTTTTTCAGAATAGCATTTATTCTTGATTCAATATTTATTCAATTATCTTTCTGTTTTTTCGCTAGTTTGAATTTGGATTTATCATTTATGATCTCGTTTATGGACACTCTATAAGCATCGTCTTCAAATATAACCACTCTTGATCCTTAGTCGGTTGTGGCAAGTGTTTTGTCCACCTATGTTGGATGGTCCACGTACTTGGATGTCTTCCGTATTTATTATTAGCGTATCGTCTAGACGAGCCTTAATTATGCCTAATTCTGCAATTAAATTATTCATTTGAGAAGTCAATGCCTGAATCAACGTTTCCAACCCATCAGAAGCCATTTTAAATGTACAAGAAATGCTTTATTTTTACTCAATTATATATAGAATTTTGCTCGCACAACGAGCATCGATTTAATAAAACAAATTACATATTAATTAATTTATGTTCACTTCAGCTCTAAGTCTGCTTTTCTCATTGGGCTGACTGCTTCATTCTTATAGGGACGCTTCTGCGAGAAATTTCTGTTGAAATACTGTCTGCCCTAGATAAGACCCTTTGTTCATTATTTGTCTTAAAGGTGGCCATTGCCACATCTTCCCCCCCTCAGAAATCGGCTTTCGCACTCTGCTTAAACGATCCAGTGCAACAGCTCGTGGTCCATCGGCCAGGATAACAAAAACAGTACTGTGCTCTGCGTCCACCCTCTCCACGCGATACGGCCCATCATTGACAGCCTGCAGTGCCATGGGCTCAACCCTCGCTACCATGAAATAATCGCCGATCTTTAGGCGAGTGCGTGTCGGTTGCCTTGCATAGCTTTGTCGCTGTGTTACGCCTACATATTCAGTTAACTGTTTTAGTCGTTCCTGAATATCCGCTATGGTGCAGCGCTCATGGGACCCTTGGATTACAGGTTCACCTGTCAGTCTTATGTGTCCTCCATAGACCATGGTCGTTGGAGCGAATCCTGTAGCTGTTGAGACAGTAAAGTGCATGGCCCGCTCGACCAAATGTAATTTGTCTCTCCACGTTCCCGGGCTCTCGTGGCACCAACATCGCAGTACCTCTTTCATCGTCATATGTGTGCGCTCAGCTGTCGCATTGGTTTCCGGGTGATAAGTGGCTGTGCGGGAATGCTTTATGTCAAGGTCTTTGCACCACTGATTAAATTCTTTCGACTCAAACTGTGCGCCTTGATCGGTAACAACAACTTGTGGTGCACCGAATCGACTGAGCCATCGCTCTTCTAAGCACGTTATAATCTTTTCTGTTGTGATCTTCTTCAGTGGTACAAACTCGACCCATTGGGTAAACTTATCGACCATGGAAAACACATAGGACACGCCACCGCGAGCTACCGGCAGTGGACCTACCAGGTCGATATGCAGAAACTCGTTCCGTGCAGTGGCATTGAAAGCAATCGGAGTGACTTTTTCTCGTTTTTGTGGTTTACAACGTTGGCATGTAGTGCACTGTTGACAATAGCTACGAATTTCTTTGGACATGCCAGGCCAATACAATCGTGACTGCAATGTCTCAATGAGCCGCCCAGCGCCGGGATGTCCTAACGTTTCATGCCAAAAGGCCATTAATTCTGTTCTTATAGATTCTGGCACAAACCATTGCACTGTTTGTCCTCTTCCGCACCAACAGGCCGCTCTGTAGACTCAACGTTTTATATGGTGCAGACACCCCTGTGCCGTTTTTTAATTGATTAACTATTTCCTGACATGTAGCATCTCTACCCTGTTCTTCAGAGACTTTTATAAGCGGCGAAACCCGCACAGCGGAAATTCTGCTGAGCGCATCGGCCGCCGCATTCTCGATTCCTGCTCTATGATGAATTGATATATCGTACTCTTCTAGTTCTTCAATGGCTCGATGTACTCGTTTCTTTTC